>CABEEJ010001353.1:76193-87725 GCA_901482245.1 Timema douglasi | reverse complement strand
GAGAAAAGGATCCTGGGCGAATATGGTCGGAAGTCCATTTCTTTACCTTTTCGAGTCACGTTTTATAACTGTCGACCTCACTTTTTTTCTTTCCTTATGTCGAGTGTAAAAGTTGAATGAGCATCTTCTCCGTCCCATCCCACAACAACCAGCAGGTGTGGGCCTCCAAGGATCGTCGGGGGTGACCTTGTGGGTGTCCGCGTGCGTCCTCCCACAAGACTTCCTGCAGCTCCTCCAAGGTGAGAGGTGTTCGTAGCACTCGCGTGCGCTCTTTGGGAGGCTGATTGGTAGTTTCGGTAAGCAGTATCTGTGAATTATTGTTCTGGTCACGCAGTAGAACACTCATGTGTCAGATGTCGTGGGGTGTGTTGAGCTGAGCTTAGTTGAGGGGGTCGGGGAAGAAACGCGATAGCCCTAATTGATTTGATGGGATATTTTCACTATTTAAAGGGTTATACAATCCTTATATCTATATTCATGGATATTAGTTATCCTCTACGTCTTGACTGACACATTTTGTCGTCAGGTACCCGCCTCGGTGGCGTAGTTGGCTAACGCGCTTGTCGTGTTGAGCTCTACTGCTGAGGATGGGGAGATCGAGGTTCGAATCTCGGTCGGGTGAACTGGGGGTGGTGTTTCCTAAATGGTGTTCCACTCTCCCTCCACACAAATGCGGGTTCACTTCCTCTAATTCAACCTTCCTAATTCCTAATCCATTAGCGTAATTAGTACTTAGAGCGTATAACCCGAACGGTTAGTAAGACGCGGTGCTAAATATTATTATTATCTGTCGTCAAATGAGGGTTATCATGTTTTTGCACCGACCCTCTCATATATGATAGGTCAAATGGGGACATAATGGGGGCGAACATATCACATTTATATTTTAACAAGCTCTGATTACCTTGGCAACATTCCACGACACGTCGTTGGACGATTCACTTATTATTTCGTTTTGTATTTTTTATTTAACACCGCGTCTTACTACCTGTTCGGGTTATACGCATATGTACTAGTTAGCCTTATGAGTCGGGGATGAGGAAGGTTGATATTAGATTAAGTGTACCCGCACTTACGTCGAGGGGGAGTGGAAAACTATTTAAGGGGAGGGGGATCTCTTAATTCAGCTAACCGGATTCCAAACCCGATCTCCCTGTCATCGTCAGTAAAGTCTACTCTATTGCGAAAGTGACGCCCTAGATTGTGCGGCCATCTAAGCATTTTTTTCCATTCAGTCTAAATATTGAACCTTAAATTTTAGTGTTTTTTATATGTTTTAAATAAATATTATTTAAAATGAATCCTAACATGGGGACGGGATTGTTAGCGGTTTGCACCCAGGTCCGTCCGCGGGGAACTAGAACCAACTTTGCTCCTAGTCCTGATTCTCTTCCGGGCTATCCGCATATTGGCCAATTGAGAGGAAAATAGCAAGCAAGCTTACCTTGATGCGTTACACTATGGTCTAGCCGGCTCTAGCTCATAATGTGTGGGTAGGGTTATAGTGTGATTGGTCAAGGTTAGGGGTAGCCGGACTTAACCTCCATTCGCACGGAGTGAGGTTATGAAACAATCTTTGGGGTAAAAAAACTCACCCTTATTACGCTATGCTATGATTCGAAACCCCATTAGGCCAAATCAGGCCAGACGAGCCTGACATCCGGTCGTTTTATCCACCGATGTGTGCAAAGCTGCAATAGCTTAGAGAGCTAATTTTTCTGCAGGAATGGAGAGTCCGCTAGATCATTTTACTATAACGTTAGGCAATTAAAGTTGTAATTACGAATATATGGACCTTGGGGCCCCTCATTATGAGGACCCCCTTGCCAAGTTGATACAGATCTAAATTGTTACGTATTTCAAGGGAAGCATGACCGAAATCGCTGGTTATTTCTTTTAACGAATCCAAGGGCAGCACCGCGGGGACAATGCTTACTTGGACAGGCGCGGGGGGGCCCCCTTGGTGTTATTGTCTTTTTTTTTCGGAAAGGGCGTGACGTTTACGTTTGGAATCAGCGGGTCAAGGCCTTCCCGACGTGCAGTGAGTAGCAAGCATGCGTGGAGTTTTCATTCAACAGAACAGGGCGTGGCCGGGTCTATCAACACTATGATACATATCGGCTAGGTTGAGAGTGACACTGCACGATACATACTGGCTAGGTTGAGAGTGACACTGCATGATACATACTGGCTAGGTTGAGAGTTACACTGCATGATGCACACTGGCTAGGTTGAGAGTGACACTGCATGATACATACTCGCTAGGTTGAGAGTGACACTGAATGATACATACTCGCTAGGTTGAGAGTGACACTGTGTTTACATGCACCACCACCTCTTCCTATTGCCTATCCGCATATTTACACTGAAATATTGGGATATAGATAGTAGCATTTTTAAATAAATGTACTTGCATATGTTTTAAGGCAGAGTGAGAAATTTTATAAGCAAAATACACCTCATTACACCCAGCCGGGTTTCGAACCCTGACCTCGTCGCCAGCAAACGAGACTGACAAGTCTCTCTCATGATCACTGTGTACGGCTGGACTGGATGACGTCATTCTCGTCGCTCTGGTTTCAAACAAAGGAGAGTTGCGAGACTGTACCGTGTCGGGGGGACATCGTGCTGGCCTGACGGTGAAAGATCAGGGGGAACCTGTACAGGTGGTCACGTCGTGATATAATATAAGATTGGTGATGAGAGAGTTCGAGGTTCGACTCTTGGCCAGGTTCAGTGTGTAAGGGAGGGAGTGTATTACAGTTTTTTATCCTCTTTCCACGCTAGTAAGTGCGCGTGCGCACTTTATCCGATTATCTTTTGAGAGTCGCGTACCTTCTCGTTCGTAAACACTTTCTCAAGATCTTAGTTAAAAAACAAAAATATATAAGTAAAAATTTTTTTTTTTTCTTAATCCTAGTGAGATTTTTTAGTATATATTTTTTATTTTATGTATTTAACGTGAACTTTCTGAACCGGCTGACTCTATAAACACATGGCTCTTAGACAAACTTGCGACAGACACAACACCCAGCCCCCCGGCCGTTAATTCATCTCTGTGAAAGGGAAAACTCACGTTTCACCAATGATACATTGGGAATAGAACCCGGGACCTTTAGCTGACTAGGCGGGCACGCTACAATGACGTGTGCTGTTTTCATTAAAATATTTGTTCACATATCTTCGTTAAATTATATATGTCCAGCTAAAAAAACACAGTAGATCTAGCTCGATAAAATTTTAATAAGTCACACAATTACTTAGATAAAAACGAAATGTTTCCGACTGTACAGTTTTTAATGGCACAAATTAGCTTAGCTCAGAGAAAATGCGGGCACATTTCCTCTAAATTTAACCTTGATCATCCTTAATGTCTAACGGATGAGTAAGATTGAATTCAAAGGAAGTGTACCCGCATTTGCGTGGAGGGAGAGAGTGAAACCGTTTAGGAAAACACCTTCTGGTACACCCGAGCGGTATTCGAACCCCGATCTCCCCGTCATCAGCAGTTTAGTCTGTTGCGAGAGGTCCCGCTATCACCAACCGTTTCTTCATTCTTTGTTTACATATTCTTCTGTCTCCCAACCTTTCTACAATAAATAAAATTAACATTTTCACGTTCAACTATTTGATGGTGACCTGGCGGTCTAGGGGCTCAATCCTCGGGTAGTAAGACGCGGTGCTAGTAATAATAGTTATACGACTGATCAAGATAATATTGGTCACTCTCGGATATTATTTGAAAGTTCTCCATACATTTGTGAGTTTAGAAGACTCAAAAGATCGTCTCGACTCATAACGTTAAAAGTTTCCTTGCGTGATGAATGAAAATGTCTGTGAGACGGGCTAGCTGCCGACCCCTGTGTGACCACAGAGGTGTCTGTGAGACGGGCCAACTGCTGACCCCTGTGTGACCACCGAGGTGTCTGTGAGACGGGCCAGCTGCCGACCCCTGTGTGACCACCGAGGTGTCTGTGAGACGGGCCAGCTGCCGACCCCTGTGTGACCACCGAGGTGTCTGTGAGACGGGCCAGCTGCCGACCCCTGTGTGACCACAGAGGTGTCTGTGAGACGGGCCAGCTGCCGACCCCTGTGTGACCACAGAGGTGTCTGTGAGACGGGCCAGCTGCCGACCCCTGTGTGACCACAGAGGTGTCTGTGAGACGGGCCAGCTGCCGACCCCTGTGTGACCACAGAGGTGTCTGTGAGACGGGCCAGCTGCCGACCCCTGTGTGACCACAGAGGTGTCTGTGAGACGGGCCAGCTGCCGACCCCTGTACGACCACCGAGGTAGGTGAATGCATCTGTCTCCCAGCATCCTCATCCTTGATCGTGGACCGACGAGCGGATTCTCCTCCCTCGGAGCAACGCAATGGAAAGTTGTGTGCGTAAGAGAGTGAGCGCGGGATTGCCGGTCGCCCAGGGGCAGCAAGGGTGTGACATAACAGAAACAATAGTGGTCTTGGCACGACTCCAGGCACCGTCTGCTGTCCGCCTGACCACTGTCGATTCGCGCGTTAGCCGAAAAACTAGCTCTGAGCTCTGAGCCAATCACAAGAATTCCGCTTGATCGGCGCGAGCTGTTCTGTCCGTTCTGCTCGAGATGTTCAGCACAGGAGAACCAATCAAATCTCAGATCCAACCATCTCAAATCAGTGCGCATGCGCTGTAGAGCTAGAAGGAAGCAGACGGCTTCGTTGGATGTTGTGAGGAGATTTGAAGTAACCCGTTAATGTAAAGCGTGTTTATTGATGTATTGGATTGTTCCACAACACAACGTTATAATTTGTAAACATCCATCAGGTGAATGGTTTAAATATATGTATATCCACTAGAAATAAAATATATCAGCTTTTTAAAGCGTTACAATGCATCATGGGTCAACTTGAAGTGTGTGAACTACCGCGCAGATTCTGCTTTCTATTTTTCGGCGAGCGTGTGAATAAAGCGCTGTTTATCAGGAACGTATGCGCAGGAGCAGCGTCTCAAATGACGTCACAGCCACACGGACATGCTTGTCCTCTCGGGTGCAGGGGCACTTGTTAGTCGTCAGTCAAGCGCGGTATTCTAGGTCCGTATTACGGCTCATGCGTACCCGAGACCTTGTCTAGAAAGTTCCAACTGTCACAACACGGCGATGACGACGGGTGAAGGGGATTTTGACGGGAATAATTATCCCCCTGAGTTTTGAAGAGATGTGAGGTAACATGTCAGTGTAGCAATATTCCAAGCACGCCACTGGTATGCTCAGTACTGCAGTGGCGGCTTGCGGACTATTAAGTAGGTGACTCTGTTAGCAAACACGCAAACAAGCCTTAAAATTATTTTGATGGTTTTTATATTTAACACCGCATCTTACTATCTTTTCGGTTTGTACGCTAATGTATACTAATTACGGTGATGTGCTAGGGAAGAGGCTGTTTGAGTTTAGAGGGAATGTACCCACATTTTCGTGGAGGGATGCTGGAAAACCACTTAAAAACCCCCGCCAGTTTACCCGACAGGTTCAAACCCAAATCTCCTCGTCATAAGCAGTCCAGTCTATTGCGAGACTGAAGTATCGGATCCACAATATTGAATGTTAATATGTGCATCAGAGCTTCGGTGGCCGCACGGTCAAAGGCGCTGCTCTCGCAGTGGACTAAACTGTCGAAGACAGAAAGATCAAAGTTCGAATCTCTCTCGGGTGTACTGAGGGTGACAAAAGGTGACCTGGTGGTCTAGGGGTAAGATGTCAGGGTTCAATCCTCGGTCCCGGCACAGATTTATCTGATTGCCCAAACCCTTCCTTCCCCTCTTGACAAGACGTGTGTTAATCACAACTTGTGAATGTGTAGAATGCCAGGCCTCCACCGTGGTTTGGATCCCTACGTTAAACTGTAGGTCCTTCATTTCATCTCACAATCACCCTACCATTACACATTAGCGTAAGTGCGTATAACCCGGACGGGTAGTTAGACACGGTGATAATAATAATAATTTTTAAAATAGTTTTTCACTCTCCCTGCACACAAATGTAGGTACATTTATTCTAAATATAACCTTCCTAATCCCTAAAACCATTGGCGTAATCGGAACATAGGTGTATAATCCGAACAGGCTGTAAAATGCGGTGATGAGTAATCATACGAGGACGTCTTGTGTGCTACCCGCGCGTTGAGGTCTCCAAATCTGAAACGCTACATTTGGACTCTTAGGAAGATGGAGAGCTTTGAAATACGTTGCTGGAGACGACTTGAGAAGATCAGAGGACAGTTCAATCCTAATATTGTGGGTCTAGCACTTGCGGCCCGCGAGCCAACAAGTGACAGAAACTTTGGCCCTTGGACGTAAAAAGGTTGAAGGCCCCCCTTTCTTTAGGTCATTCGACCGTTGTAGTGGTTTAAAAAATAATTGAGTTTAACGCATAGAATAGTTTGATTATTTTTTTCTAAACACAGTTTACAGGGATTTTAGTCAAGAAAATTTGGATGGTTAGATCAAAGAAATGTCAGGGATTTTTTTTACCCATATTTTGTATCCACCCTGAAAAAGCATAAAATCCAAGTATCCTATCCGGTGATAATAATTTGTAGTACTGCTAAAGATTATATCTCGACTTTCGGGGACTAAGCAAGCTCTACGCAACTCGGTCTATTGCGACAAAGTCGTGGCGTGGGGCCTTGTTTACTGGCACTCGCAGGTAACGCAACCCGCGGACCTTAAGGACATCGTCAAACAATGAGGCTCGTGACGTGACGTGACGCTCGGCTGGCTCGATGTTTTCTAGGGAGAACCTAACCTAATCATGTGATCTGTAGCTGTCACTTCTGATAGATATTATAACACTAATAAAATATTATTAGCACCGCATCTTACTACCCGTTCGGGTTATACTCACTTACGCTAATGTGCAATGGTAGGGTGATTGTGAGATGAAATGAAGCACCTACAGTTTAACGTGGGATCCGAACCACGGTGGAGGCCTGGCATTCCTCACATTCACAAGATGTCTTGTCAGAGGTGAAGGAAGGGCTTGGTAATCAGATAAATCTTTGCCGGGACCGAGGATTGAACCCCGGCCGCCAGCACAGAAGTCCGACACCTTACCCCTAGACCACCAGGTCACCGACAACACTAATAAAACAATCAATTGTTATCGATGTTGACCTTAGGAAAAGTTTATATTTTACTAAAGGCTTTTTACTATCAAAATTCTAGAATCATTATTTCGCCACAAAAATATCCATTTAACTCACTTCGGTGATCGAATGGGCTAAGGTGTCACTCTCGTAATAGACTGAACTGCTGATGATAGGATGTACTGAGAGTGGCTTTTCCCTCTCTCCTTCCATGCAAGTGGGGACACATTTCCTCTGGACTATACCCTTCCCATCCCTACACCGTTGGTGTAAATATGTGTATACCATGGATGGGGCAATACATCCCCGTGACAAAAAATAATCTTAGCGCGAAAATAAAAATTACACTTATAAAACATCTCTCGGAATCTATCAAATATGGAAACACATGGCTCGGCTTATGAATACTTGAAAGTAGTTCTAGTTATTTTTTGTTTGTGAAACCTCAGATAAAGTTATTTTTAGTGCAATTTAACTATAACCAGGTTGCCTGGTGGTCTAGGGGTAAGGTGTCAGACTTCTGTGCTGGCGGCCGGGGTTCGAACCTCGGTCCCGGCACAGATTTATCTGATTACCAAACCCTTCCTTCACCTCTGACAAGACATCTTGTGAATGTGAGGAATGCCAGGCCTCCACCGTGGTTCGGATTCCACGTTAAACTGTAGGTCCTCCATTTCATCTCACAATCACCCTACCATTACACATTAGCGTAAGTGCGTATAACCCGAACGGGTAGTAAGACGCGGTGCTAATAATAATAATAACAAACAAGCGACTTAACGTTTACCTTATTTTTTGCCGCCGCGTCTTCTAACATATGTGCACACATTAGGTTTATGTGTTAGTGGAATTTAGAGGAAGTTTATCCGCATTTACGCGGGGGTATTGTGGAGAACCATTCATTACCTTCAGTAGACCCGGCCGGTATTCAAATCCCTTCCTCCCCAGTCGAGTCTTACACAAGCGTGACGCCTTGTTTGAACCCATGAGGTGGTCACATGATTTCTTCTGTGGCCAAGTCTCGTGATGTCACCGCCCCGGGTCAGTTGGCCAAACAGGGGCCGTACAGAGCGAGACAATGACACTTGACAACTGTCATGGCCTGCATATGGATGAGATGTCACATGAGGAACGACGCGTGGTTACGGTAACACGACGACCTTGGCGGTCTTGAGGTAAGGGGTTCGCGGGTTCTAACCCGGACGGGGTTCAATGGATTTTTCTTGAGCCGTAAAAAATCCGTAGCTCAACTTCCTTCGGAGAGGAAGTATTATTATTATTATTAGCACCGCGTCTTACTACCCGTTCGGGTTATACACACTTACACTAATGTGTAATGGTAGGGTGATTGTGAGATGAAATGGAGTACCTACAGTTTAACGTGGGATCCGAACCACGGTGGAGGCCTGGCATTCCCCACATTCACCAGATGTCTTGTCAGAGGTGAGGGAAGGGTTTGGTAATCAGATAAATCTGTGCCAGGAGAAAGGAAGTAAAGCCGTCGGTCCCGTGTCGATTGTTGCATTTAAAAGAATCCACGAAGGTGTGTGAAAATACCCTTCCCAGTAAATTTGGTAGGTCATTTCGCTCTCTCTCATAGAAATTCTCGTGTGCTGATATGAGTGGGTTCAGAAAGTGTACTTTTAATACCTCAAATAAATACTATTGTTTGGTTGGTTTTTGAAATGTTTCTTCGCTATAGTCCTTCAATCAAGAAGGATCACCCAAGTGGGTGGCTCTCTATTTCCGTCTCAGGACTACAGGGGGGGCATTTTAACTTCAGAGAGTAACGACTCAACGGTCTTGCCCATATACTTTTTTTTATGTATATTTGAAGCATTTTTCGAAAACATCCTCTGATATGCCTGTCAACTCTTGCAAGTACTGTACGTGGAACTCGAAACAATCTGCGACTTGCCGGTAAAACGGGTGAAAGTTAGGAGCCGTACGTTCATTCATATGTAAATTATGTTCCTATATATGATAACACAAAGCTATGGATGGACAAACTGTTGTTATACACCTCCGACTAAATCTCATGGATTCAGCAAGAGGGGATGGTTGGCATTCTTTCTGGGTAAACATGTTCTTAACGCTGTGCCAGTCTAGCCCACTGCTAGCTACGTCTCTTGTCCCATATTAGGCGCCCTCCCCGTGGTTTGTACGGCTATCTTCTCGTGTAGAAAGTTGCTGGTATTCCTTACTGTAATTCTACTTTTCACATCAGCAGAGAGGAAACTTGTGATTAACCTCCTTATTCTATATTTCGGATTGTGTAGTGCTGGTTGAGTGGCTAGAGAGGCTGACTACAGATATACAGAAACTTGGGAGTTTGACCCCGGGTTGTGCATAAAATAACTCTTGAGCGGTGTCGTCTTCGGGTCCTTATGAGTCCAGAGGGTCCATCCAGTAGGCAGTAAGACAGAGGTAAATATGATAAAACACTCTCTGTTAACCCTGTCTTACCTCGACCGATTACACCATGGCCATATCTTATAATATACTCCGTCAAGGCTAGACTGATACCTTTCAATACAAACGGAGTGTACGTGTTTTATTTAGGTGTCTATCATACGGTCACTGGAGACGCATCCAAGAAAGACATATTGATAGGCTTTTAAATGTTTTCAGACACGGAAAAACGGAATAGAACATCGTATTTGAAAACGGGTGGGAACAAATTGATGGATTGCCTGGAACACGAAAGGTTTTGTTTGGGAAAAACAGAGTTAAAAAAAAAACTTTTATGAGTTTGTGAAATTTAACTGCAAACTTTAAATAGGCCTTTGTAAAGTAAAGTGAGCTACTATGAGATTCTTCATTTAGAAATACAAGATGCTAGGAGATTTTACAATTTAGAAATACAAGATGCTAGGAGATTCTTCATTTAGAAATACAAGATGCTTAGGAGATTTTACAATTAGAAATACAAGATGCTAGGAGATTCTATATTAATAAAGATAATATGCTAGGAGATTTTACAATTAGAAAGGTAAGGTACAAATTAGGGTCGTTAACTCGGTGTAATTACTCACCTTGCTGCTGAATGGCGAGTGAAAGGCGTCGGACATTCTACTAGCGTCACACACTTGGACAAGATCGGAACAGAGAGAAGGAAATCCTAAGTTGATAGTATGGGCGAATGAAACATACGGAAATGGCAAGACGTTTGTTGTGACCGTCACACGATCGACTGACCGAACAAAGCTAGGTCCTGTTTTAACTTGACTATTTGGAATGTAGTTTCTTTGTCCGGTTGTTTGTTCCGCGGCGACTGTCAACTGCGTGGACCAATATTAGCAAACTTTGGCAGTGGCATTCTTCGAACCTGGGCCGGACAACTTCTGTACATAGTTTTTCAAGATGGCTATCCGTTTAAAAGATGGCGGCTGCTCTAAAGAGGGGAAAATGGCTATTTCTAAGAGTTAAGGAACCTCGCGTGATCACTGCTCCCTAAGTATCACCACTACAAAAAAAAAATGTATACAATCTTTTTTCTATAGAATTTAATTTTCTTTTCTTTTACACAACTATTTTTGATGTATGGCGCAAAGAAAATGAGTAATTCCCGAAAAACTTTTTTTGTGTGTGTATTTTTAAGGGGCCGTGAAGGCCTTGAAACCCAGAATATGTTAATTAACATAAAAATAAACAACTTAAAACAATACAATCTTTTCCGACATTTTTGGATGTTTTTGGACCTTTAAACCTACTGGACCTTTAAACCTACTGGACTATAAAGGAAGCTCATCTCAAGCCGATTTGAATTTAAAATTATTGTAAGCATTCGATCAAGTACCGAGGACATATTTTGCTGTTATAATATATAGCGAGACTGACGTCTTAAACCTTGTGAACCACAGTTATTATCTAGCAATACATAATGCACTATTGAATAAAATATAGTATTCATTTGTTTTCTGTACCTTGATCGCCGAGGGAAAAATCAAATCTTGAAATCTAAAAAATTTGATAAGAACACGACACAATTAAGGGGGTCGGGGCGAAAACTTGATGACCCTCATTTGGTGACAAAATAATGTGTTAATGTGTGTGTGATTTCTGGTTGCATACCACTTGACCTACAAGTTGTTTTTATAGTCCGTCAAGACCTTGTGGATGACTAATATCCATCAATATTTTACATATTTTTTATAGCTGGATTTCGAGATTTTATTGACGTTTAGATAGTGAAAATATCTCGACTAAACCAATGGGGACTATCACGTTTTGGCCCCGACCCCCTCAATTCTTAATATGATGTAACTTACTGAACATTCCTTGATCGGAGGGAGCGTCTACGTTTCACACGACTACTGGCCATGTTGGCTACTCTACATTCATCTGTAAACGCTCCAGGAAAGGCTGTTACAAAGTCTCTCCTAATATATTTACACCCCCCCCCCCCCCC
>CABEEJ010001353.1:24491-76152 GCA_901482245.1 Timema douglasi | reverse complement strand
CACCCCCCCCCCCCCCCGAAAGAATCACATGGAAGACTTATCGCTGCCGGTCTCGACACCATCTTTCAAGGAATAAGTTTTATGCGGGGATTACGAACAACTTAACTTAACTTAATAAAATAGATGTGTGATCACGATTCACGTAACTTAATGTAACAACTCGAGCCAAACATCTCCATTCTAGAGTACCTATGTGTATTGATCTGTGATTTGTAATATTTGTAAAGTGCTGATCTGTGAATGTTTACTGTTTCCTATCGATATAGTAACTATTTATCACTAAACCTTTTCGATAACTTTAGCTTTACTATTTTAATGAAACAAATAGCCGAAACTATTGTTAATGTATTTTAGTGCGGATAGTCCCTCATAGATATCATATTCTGAAAATTGAAAAATGACACCTGGGCACGGGAATCGAACCCGGGACCTTCGGCTTAGTACGCCAATGCTCTTACCACTGAGCTATCCAGGATTCGTCCCGTGCCCATGGTCATTCTTCACTCANTATGAGTGAAGAATGACCATGGGCACGGGACGAATCCTGGATAGCTCAGTGGTAAGAGCATTGGCGTACTAAGCCGAAGGTCCCGGGTTCGATTCCCGTGTCCAGGTGTTATTTTTCAATTTTCAGAATATGATGTTTAGTATTTTAGTTTAATCTTAGATCTACTTTAGCTTAATAATACCATGAGTTATTAAATATATTGTAGCCTATATTATAGTTGGGCATAAAACCAACAAATGAATTACTAAGTAGCCCTGTAGACGGCACTCGTATGATTGGCTGGCTAGATCACGTGATAACCTTCGAGTAACGTTCACTTAACCTGAAAGACCTCCCAGGACATCTCTTATGTTAAGTTAGCTGCATCGTGATCGCTTCCATTTAAAAACACGAGAGGAACCTTTACGTTAAGTTAGCGTTAAGTTGATCGTAACCCCGGCGATATGTGAAGGCGCGTTGTCTTCATTCCAGTGTTTCATTAGCGCTTTAACATCCCATTAACGAGCGGGGACTGGATGTTGTGTCACCGGGGGTGTACCTCTACATTTCAATTTAATAAAACAAAATACCCAAAAGGGGAGGCCGATGCAATTTCAGAAAGCGAACATTTCTTTCGATAGCATTTTTGTTCGCGTCCCACCAAATCGATTTTAATTTTCTTCTTTGTTTTTTAAATGTATCTACTTACTGTATAATTTATCATAAAGTCCGTTTACCTTAGGAATTGTTTTCTGAAAGCCCTTTTTCCCTACCAGAAATCTACTATATAGTAGGATATTGGTAGGAAAAAAGACCTTTCGGAGGGTAATTCCTACCGTGAATGGAGTATATCTAAGTTTACAAATGTTATCAAACGAACAATATTTTTATAATTGATTTTGATCGGTGAATGTTTTGGAAGGTATTAAGACTGGTTTCCAGATGTCATAAAAAATAAAAGTATTGAACTGTAGATTTGCCAACATCCAAGAACGCCTCCACAGCCTACGTTATTAATATAATTTTTCTTAAGTCTCTGTCAAATAGAATGGAGCACCCTAAAGCTCTCATCAGAGAAGCGGGGGACCGGGTGCCGTTCTCGACTAGAATGGAACACCGCCATGTTGTACCGGGTGGTGCCGAAACAATTAGACGATTAGTAACTTGAAAATTAACACTTTAATTGATAAGTAAATACTCACCAGCCAGATAAAAGTAAACTCCCCACTACACTCTTTGAGAATGTCAGTCAGGTGAGTTCCGCCGGACGTCAGACAAACCTCAGCACGTTGCCCATCCCTTTCCTCGGCACAGATTGTTCCGTCCCACCCTGTATAACTTGTTTCTCACAATCTCCGGCTCGTGTCGTGTTAAAACACGTAATTAAAGCAACTAAACGAAGCGCGCGCGAGCAGGGAAAACATTTCCTCTTGGCTTGGGTCTTGCCTTCACAACTCTGGTGACGGCTCCACTTTACATCACTTGACGTATGGACACGTGTAAGTAGAATTCAAGTCCGCCCAGCGTAATAGTGGTGCTGACATCTAGCAGAAGTTACCATATATACTTTCATGTATCCATACGCCACGCCATATTATCTGCAAGACCATATTTTGAACTGGTGTCACATTTAGCAGTCAAAACTTTCACAATAAACACTTTTTCTTCTTTTAATCTTTTTTCACATTATTATTATTATAAGCACCGCGTCTTACTAACCGTTCGGGCTATACGCACTTACGCTGATGTGTAATGGTAGGGTGATTGCGAGATTAAATGGAGGACCTACAGTTTAACGAGTGATCCGAACCACTGGTGGAGGCCTGGCATTCCCCACATTCACAAGATGTCTTGTCAGAGGTGAAGGAAGGGTTTGGTAATCAGATAAATATGTGCCGGGCCCGAGGATTGAACCCCGGACCTCCAGCACAGAAGTCCGACACCTTACCCCTAGACCACCAGGTCACCTTTTACATTATTAAAACACAAACTTATGAAAATATATATTTTTAAGAAGCGGCGTCTTTAGGTTCCCTAAAAATACTTAGAAAACGAGAGCTGCCTTCTGTTCGTATTTATAAAGATGGCTAAGAGGATGGATGTCACACGAATCGTATTCGGCCGTGTTAATGCGCGTTATTTAATAATATATGGCGGCCAGTTGTTAAGTGTGAATATAGGACTTGTAAATGTATTATTTGAAGCACTCCAATATCCTTCACACAATAGCTACATTAACACAGTTTGTTCGTTCAACAAGCCGCGTGGTTCGATCCCGGTTGGGTGTAACGGGGATATTTTCCCCACGCAAATACGGGTACACTTACTATAATTCAACCTTACTCATCCCTAGAACTATTGGCTTGGTTAGTATATAAGATAATAAATCCGAACGGTTAGTGAGACGCGGTGCTAAAAAAGAAACCGTTCTTCGTAACTTAGTTTTTTTTTATTACTAAAAATCCCGTACTCCTGCGGCCCACACTTTGACAACCACTGGTGTAGGGGTGTAAGGGGTAGCTCACCTGAGAAGCAGACCAGGTGTCCCAGGAGAAGTATCAGGGCGAGCAGCCCGGATGACGAGTGGTCCATGTCGGTGGTCTGGCTTGGCACGTCTTGTCTGCTCACCGGGCCATCCTCTACTGGCTGGCTCCAGGAGAACCCACCGCTCTAACCCGGACCTACGCTGCGTGCATTGCTACATGACAGTTGTGTGGGGCTAGAGTGCGTGCATTGCTACATGACAGCTGTGTGGGGCTAGAGCGCGTGCATTGCTACATGACAGCTGTGTGGGGCTAGAGCGCGTGCATTGCTACATGACAGCTGTGTGGTGCTAGAGTGCGTGCATTGCTACATGACAGCTGTGTGGGGCTAGAGCGCGTGCATTGCTACATTACAGCTGTGTGGTGCTAGAGTGCGTGCATTGCCACATGACAGCTGTGTGGGGTTAGAGTGCGTGCATTGCTACATGGCAGCTGTGTGGTGCTAGAGTGCGTGCATTGCTACATGACAGCTGTGTGGGGCTAGAGTGCGTGCATTGCTACATTACAACTGTGTGGGGCTAGAGTGCGTGCATTGCTACATGTCTCTTCTCATACTATGGCGACAGCATACACGTATAATTATGTTTGTTGTTGCAGAAGGTTGAGTTGAGCCGCACCGAGCACCGTGGCAACAACAAGCCCCGGGCTGGCCTTATGGCGCCCGTAGAGCAAGAAGTGATGCGCCACTTTTCACACCTACACGGACTTCTGCAGCTCCAGGAGGCCCAGGTGTTGGCCCGGCTGGAAGAGGCAAGGAACCTCAAGTTGGACGGGCTGCGGACCATCTCGGGGCAGCTTCAGGCCAGCCTGGAGCAGGTCAGGGAGAGCCTGGAAGAGGCCCGGTTAGCGTCTGACCAGACCAACCTCGCCACGCTCGATGTGAGGGGAGTGACCGCCAGGCTACTGGCCTTGCAGGACATCCCCTGTCACCTCGTGTCTGAGAGCACAGGCCTGGAGGATACTGTCAGGTGAGAGCACAGGCCTGGAGGATACTGTCAGGTGAGAGAACAGGCCTGGAGGATACTGTCAGGTGAGAGAACAGGCCTGGAGGATACTGTCAGGTGAGAGAACAGGCCTGGAGGATACTGTCAGGTGAGAGAACAGGCCTGGAGGATACTGTCAGGTGAGAGAACAGGCCTGGAGGATACTGTCAGGTGAGAGAACAGGCCTGGAGGATACTGTCAGGTGAGAGAACAGGCCTGGAGGATACTGTCAGGTGAGAGAACAGGCCTGGAGGATACTGTCAGGTGAGAGAACAGGCCTGGAGGATACTGTCAGGTGAGAGAACAGGCCTGGAGGATACTGTCAGGTGAGAGAACAGGCCTGGAGGATACTGTCAGGTGAGAGAACAGGCCTGGAGGATACTGTCAGGTGAGAGAACAGGCCTGGAGGATACTGTCAGGTGAGAGAACAGGCCTGGAGGATACTGTCAGGTGAGAGAACAGGCCTGGAGGATACTGTCAGGTGAGAGAACAGGCCTGGAGGATACTGTCAGGTGAGAGAACAGGCCTGGAGGATACTGTCAGGTGAGAGAACAGGCCTGGAGGATACTGTCAGGTGAGAGAACAGGCCTGGAGGATACTGTCAGGTGAGAGAACAGGCCTGGAGGATACTGTCAGGTGAGAGAACAGGCCTGGAGGATACTGTCAGGTGAGAGAACAGGCCTGGAGGATACTGTCAGGTGAGAGAACAGGCCTGGAGGATACTGTCAGGTGAGAGAACAGGCCTGGAGGATACTGTCAGGTGAGAGAACAGGCCTGGAGGATACTGTCAGGTGAGAGAACAGGCCTGGAGGATACTGTCAGGTGAGAGAACAGGCCTGGAGGATACTGTCAGGTGAGAGAACAGGCCTGGAGGATACTGTCAGGTGAGAGAACAGGCCTGGAGGATACTGTCAGGTGAGAGAACAGGCCTGGAGGATACTGTCAGGTGAGAGAACAGGCCTGGAGGATACTGTCAGGTGAGAGAACAGGCCTGGAGGATACTGTCAGGTGAGAGAACAGGCCTGGAGGATACTGTCAGGTGAGAGAACAGGCCTGGAGGATACTGTCAGGTGAGAGAACAGGCCTGGAGGATACTGTCAGGTGAGAGAACAGGCCTGGAGGATACTGTCAGGTGAGAGAACAGGCCTGGAGGATACTGTCAGGTGAGAGAACAGGCCTGGAGGATACTGTCAGGTGAGAGAACAGGCCTGGAGGATACTGTCAGGTGAGAGAACAGGCCTGGAGGATACTGTCAGGTGAGAGAACAGGCCTGGAGGATACTGTCAGGTGAGAGAACAGGCCTGGAGGATACTGTCAGGTGAGAGAACTTCAACACATCTTCTACTCTCCTTCACCTTCTGATTCACTCAGACTAGTCCTTGGTTTATATCCCTATTCTAAATGTGTAGTGTTTCACTCGACCGGGATTATAGTTCCAGTTCTTAGTGTTTGGACCACAGGTGAGACTTCTCCGTGTGTGTTCCAGTTTCCATGTCGACGAGGAGTTCTTGAGGAGTTTGGAGCATCACTGCGAGCTGAAGGTGCAGACCGGCATCACCCACAGCTTGTTGTCGACGTCGGACCTGCCTCCAGATACCGTCGTGGAGCCCATTCACGACTTGGCCATAGGTGAGGCCACTCTACTACATGGACCCTCTTTTCACTCGTGACCATTTTGGGAAAACAACAACAACCTTAGTACGCCCGACCGAGATTCGAACCCTGATCTTGTCATTGTCAGTCCATTCCTTTGCGAAAGTGACGCAACGTTCATAACACATTAATGTAATTGTTATGTTTGGGTATAACATGAACAGGTGTTGAGTTGCGGTGATAAAAAGCAGTTTCCAGCCACTTTAGTAAAATGTCTCCATATTCCTCCGTCCTTTCACCATTATTACTCCTCGAGACAAACCAAAGCTATAAAAGGTTTCCACCAGCCTCGGTGGCGTAGTTGGCTAACGCGTTAGTCGTGTTGAGCTGCCCGACTGCTGAGGATGGGGGAGATCAAGGTTCGAATCTCGGTCGGGTGAACTGGGGGCGGTTTTTCCTAAATGGTTTTACACTCTCCCTCCACGCGAATACGGGTTCATTTCCTCTATTTCAACCTTCCTAATTCCTAATCCATTAGCGTATAACCCGAACGGGTAGTAAGACACGGTGCTAAATATTATTATTATTATAAAAGGTTTTAGTATGTATATAAGTGACTTAATATCGTGAGGAACGGGTCCTGGGAGAGGGTAAGGGCAAAGCTGGCAAGAAGAAATGTACTAGCATTTGTCTGGGAAGAGATTAAATACCGGCCTTTTGGATTGATAAAACTGTATACTTTAAAGTTTAGATGTGTCGAATTCAACTCTTAATTTTATCCGTGAATCTTAAATCTCAAATTTGAATATGAATCTTGTAAAAAAAAAAATATACCTAAGAGTAAAAAGGAATGTAACAATATGGTAAAAAAATAAAAGTAATAACTTAACGTTCACATATTTTACTAAAATGTAAATTACAAATTAAAATTTTAATTTACAATTTAAAATATTGAAAAATAATAAATATACTTTTTCAATCTCAAATCTGATATTTTCTTGAATCCTTAAATCTTAAATATCCTTAAGGATTCATGGATCCCATCTTTACTTATAACTTTAACAATATAAAGTTATGATTACCATATTTGGTCTAATAGTGTCCGAGGAAGTGATAGCAGTTGTAGTTGGGTTAAAAAGTAAAGCTGTTAATAGTAGCCGAGACTACTATTTGGAGAAATACATCAATAGCACTGAAGATTGCTGTTTATGAATAACTTCCTTCATTGTAAAGTCCTCACTGTCATGTCTGTGTGACCCCCCAGAGGCATCTTGCCCCACATTCTCAACCACTTCCCAGGCCTCATCGCTTGTGTCTGGTGTGAGCGAGGAGGTGGAGCGCCCCGCGTTCTCCTTTTCCACCTCACCCGTCTTATCGACTGATGCGCAGATATTGGCCCGAAGCATCGACCCTGTCTCCAAGAGTGAGGCGCTCAAGACCAACAAACTTATCAAGGGTGAGTGAGTGACTCGCCATCTGTAGAGAGAAGTGTTTGGTAGGATCGGTAAGCAGCGACTCACGAGTCCTTCATAGTCGACTTCTGGGGCTCGACCAACCAAACCATGTCTAGGTCATACTCACACATTCAATGTGTACCTTATATAAACTGACTGATTATATCAGCACATGACTTATACATTAACCTATATCTAGGACAGACACAACAAAACACACTCGGCTGTTAATGTTTCACCGTGAAATGGGAAACCCACATTGATAACCCTTTCGACCATACCAGGAATTCAACGTGCAGATTTTAGCTCAATAAGCAGACACGGCATCGACCAAGGTAAGGAGTATTGGCTTCTATTAATTAACATATTTGTCAACCACCTGGTCACTAAATTTTAACCTCTCGATAGCAATATTTATCCGGTAGTCGTAATACCGGCCCTTAGAAATGTGTCAAAGTCGCAAAGGCTATTCTGGGTGTCAAAGTCAAATGTCAAAGGAAAAGATTTGACCTTCAACTTTGACATTTCTAAGCTTCACACAACTTTACTAATCACATCTCTTCACCCACTGCCCCCCCTTTTTTACACCAGAAGCGTTAGGTTGCAGGGTAATTTATTAAATTTTACCATCAATGTAAAAACTTCAATCTAATCCACCAATGACATAGTTTCCTGATTAGTCAATTTTATGAAAAATTTAATTCTATTCCTTCACACCATTGGTAAGAAAATGACCAATTATTGTGATCAACCAATAGAGCTCTCGGCAATTTTTGGTCTATCGCGTAAGAAACCTACCTTGTCATTAAAAGTTGGTCTTTGAGCCTTCTAAACTCGTAAATATATCAAATACTTTCAAATAATATCCGGGTGTTAACAAAATCACCTTGCTTTATATCATAATCAATAATGTTATCAGAAATATAAATAGTTTAATATAAAAATATACATTTTAATTCATTTTGTATTTTTTTTATAAAGGTGTGGACAGTAAGCTTATTAGTCATTCATTTGGGGCCCAAAACACTTTCTTTATACCACTCCTTAAATTTTTTTTAAAACCTACTATTCGAAAGAATTGTTATGTTAAGAAAAAAGTGGCAGCCCTGGAGAAATTAAATTCCTTAGTAAGGTCTCTGTTTGATATTCGACACCTTAGCACCTTAGCACCTTAGCACCTTAGCACCTTAGCACGTCTGTCTACTGAGCTTAGGGTCCTAGGTTAGATTCCCTGGATTGGCCGAAAAATTTATCGTTGTTGAAAATATGAGTATACCCTTTCACATTGATAAACTGGGGGCCGGGGACTGGATGTGGTGCCTGTCCTAATCTTAAGATAGATTATAAGGCAAATGTAGTTATGGCAGGCCTAGCAAGCAGGTTGTGTAGAATGCATGGCTCGAATAAAAAACTGGCCCAGGCCGCAGGATGGAGATAGTAGTGGATGTAACGTAAAGTGAGGTTTATGTTTGTATTGTCGCAGGTACCACAGAAGTTGTAGTGGTCACTCACGTCAAGAGCCCGGGGGATTTCTATGTCCAGCGCACGTCCGACCGCAACCACCTTTCCGCCTCGGAGAACCAGTTCAATAAGTTGGGGAGCACGGGGAAACCTCCTTCGCACATCATGAAAAGTATGTGCGGGTCAACGAGGTCACCAGGAACTAACTTTTTATTAGCGATTCCGAAAATTGAAAAAATGACACCTGGACACGGGAATCGAACCCGTGGACCTTCGGCTTAGTACTCCGATGCTATTACCACTGAGCTATCCAGGAGTCGTCCCGTGCCCAGGGTCATTCTCCACTCATATTTTAAGGCAGAGTCTATGATGGACGTGCGAAAATTGTCGGCCTTGTCCGCGAGCTATCAGATAACGCGGCCATCTTGGACACGGTAGTTGGCTCATTACTGCCACTTGTATGTACAGGTTTGCATATTAAGAATAAGTTTTCAGAGTATGATATCTAGCACAAAAATAGCTTCAGCTATTTGATTTCTATTAAAAATATAAATATTAATGTTGATTCTGTATATTGTTACTCTCATAGTCATGTTTCTGAGCTAGCCGTCTTTAGATTTTTACTAAAAGTGCCTTTAGTCATGTTGCCACATAAATTGAGAAACAAACTAGGAACAGTTTTGATACATTTTCAAAACTTATCCATATTATTATCAGATGGAGACTATCACTGTAAATAATGCTCATGCTTGTTGGTCCAGACGGCGTGTACTTGGTGCAGTACCTTGCAGACATGAAGTGGTACCGCGGCAGAGTTCAGTCCATTAGTAAGAAATCTGATAAAGACGAGTGTGCTCTCATACTTTACATCGACTTTGGCAACACTGAAGTCGTCCCAAGATCCAGGTATTGTTTCGCAATGCGGTGTGTTTTTCGAGCTTATAAACTCGGGTATTTACAAGTTGTAGGCACTTGTAGAAGGAGAGAATAAGAGACATAGTAAAGGAAGAGCCGGTCCACGATAGGATAGGGAAGGAAGGAGAGGGAAAGGATTGCCATAAGGACGTTGGATACGGAGGTGGGAGGAAGACCCAGGGACAAATGGCTGAAGGGAGTAAGGAGGATTGTGGAGGACTGGAACAAGGTGGAGGGAGAGAGGCGGATGATTCAAACAGAAGCTGTTGATGATGATGATGATGTTGATACACTTAGAACTTAAAACACAATCCATCAGTTTAGTTAATCATCTAAATTATGTTATGAGTCTCACTGACATTTGCTCATATTCAAATATACAGTTTACCGTGACGATTCAAACAATCTGTCATAAATTATTATTATTATTATTATTATTAGCACCGCGTCTTACTACCCGTTCGAGTTATATGCACTTACGCTAATGTGTAATGGTAGGGTGATTGTGAGATGAAATGGAGGACCTACAGTTTAACGTGGGATCCGAACCACGGTGGAGGCCTGGCATTCCCCACATTCACAAAATGTCTTGTCAGAGGTGAAGGAAGGGTTTGGTAATGAGATAAATCTTTGCCGGGACCGAGGATTGAATCCCGGCCGCCAGCACAGAAGTCTGACACCTTACTCCTAGACCGCCAGGTCACCAATCTGTCATAAAAATAGTGACATTTAATCTCCGCACAGGCCTAGAAACAAGCTTAAATATTCCTACCTTTGGGCATCTTGTGAGGATATTCTCATAGTGTAGTTAGTAAAGGTGGGACTTGTACCTGTCGGGGTGAACTGACATATCAATGTGTGTTTGTGTGCCAGATTGCGTTGCATCCCCCCTCATATCGTGAGTAGCCCGGGCATGGCGCTCCGCTGCAGCCTCTTCGGGCTGAACCCCAGAAACGATGACTGGAGCCCGGAAAGCAAGACCATGTTTGCACAGATGGTTGATGGGTAAGCGGAGTTTGTCACATTGCAACGGCAATCAATATTCATCACTTTTTAGTCGGTGCTGAAGATGAGGTTTCGTTGAGCCCCAAAATGTTACTCTCTTTTTAGACTGGCTTGCTGATGACAGAAGAAGATCAGGGTTTGATTCCCGGTCGATTACCATGAGGGTGGTTTTTGATTGAGAGTTCACAATTAGTCAGTCATAAAGATAAAGATAAGATTGTAAATGGTCATCAGTTGGACAGCTTCAATATTTCTATTTTCTAATGTTAATTTCAGGAAAATATCTGTATACCTTCTATTTGATTTTTTTTCTCTCTCAATCTTTTTCCATCGATCGACCGAACTAGCGGCTGCGGTTGGCCAGTTGATCGCGGTTGAATGTTAAGCCACCTCTGCCCTAGACTATTAGAAGAGTTGAAACCCCCCCTCCCCCCACCTTGCTGGAAATGTTTGCCACCATTGTTTCAGCTCGGAGGTATTGATGGTGATTATGAGCTACGACAATGGGGGTGTGTACGAGGTCGACCTCTGTAGTCTTCCCGGCTCCCGGGGCGATGTCCCCGTGTCTTTGAGGGACGCTCTCTTGTTCCTGGACCTAGCCCACATGTCCCGAGACATTCCTACCACGGTAAGTTGCATCTGTTCAGACTTTCGCTCGTTAATAGACGCTAGAGAAAATTGTAAAATATATTTTTAAGGCAAACTTTTTTTTTTATACAGTGAAAAGTGAAACAACCTGGCTACAAGCAGGGAAAACAGAAAATGTCAGGAAATTTTAATGAAATTGCACTAAAACTACGGAAAAATCAGTGAATTTAAATACCTGTCTATAATAAGTTAATTTTACACCAAACTATAAAATTAAAAGAGAGCTATTTGTTTATCGCTTGCTAACAAAATCCATTATGGGATATGATCTGTGGTAAATATAATAATTGGTTCTCACTAATACAAATTTGGATTTTGGTTTAGAAAGTCGATAACTAAAAGGCATTATTCGGCAAAAAATGGCACAAAAAAATCTACTTGGACTTTTGTATCGACAGTCATAACAGCCAGATATCACACATATTACCTCTTCTTCACCAATGATCTGTGGTGAGGAGAAATAATTTTCCTGGACTAGAAACTTTTATTTGTTATAAAAAGAAAGTTATGATAGTGCAGTTAGCACAATTTTTCCTGTCAATTTCAGGCATAAAATAATGCCGTTCGCTACTATCTAAAAATGTGTATAGTTTGGATATAGTTAATTCTCATTAAAATCGACACATATGACCCAATTTTTGCATATAAAAGGTCAAATAATAATGTCCACAAAAATATTCTATTTTGATTTATTTCGCTCATATATTGAACTTACACAATTTCCATATTGATTTTAATGATCACTATTAGCCTGTCACGAGGAGAAACAAGATTAGGAATGAAGTTATCCGGGAGAGAGTGGGGGTACAGGGAGTACATGATATGGTAGAGGAAGCAACAATGAGATGGAATGGGTATGTATTGAAACTGGAAAAAGGGAGGATGCCAAAGACAATATTGAAAATGAGGTGTGTAGGAAAAAGACTGCAAGGAAGACCAAGAAAGAGATGGGAGGAGCAGATAACAGAAAGTGTTCAAGTGAGAGGAGAAGAATGGAAGAAATTAAAGATGGAAGAATGGTGAAAGGACTGAGGAAGATGGAGGCATTTTACTGAACTGACCCGGCCACAGGCTGGAAACAGTTGATGATGATGATGCCATAGTTCTATTTATTACGGGCATGTACTTTGTTTTTTGTGTGGTCCTGAAGTTTCTCTGGAGAGTGCAGACTTATCTCTTTCATTTCTGTCCCAGGCTCGTTCTCCCTACACCAACAAGGACTTCTTCAAGAAAGATGGCATGAAGCACGGCGACATCTTCGATGTTTATGTGACGCACATCGAGACGCCAGCGAGTTTCTATGTTCAGCAGGTAGGTTGAGGACATTTCCGTAGTCAAAATTATACACAGTAGAACTTCGTTTAGCCAAAAAAACTCGGTTTAACCGAAATACAGTTTTTTATTTTTCTAGTCAAGATGATGTTATTTATGTATCTACCTAAAATAAAATGGAGAACTCTTTATCATCTACATTCTTATGGCAGTAAATTCAAACACTTTTAATCTCTACAGTAGGAGTGTGCAAAGCTCCGGAACTTTGACTAGATTTTGCAACAAATATCAGCTTTGACTTTGCTTCTGAAAAATTTCGACTTCAACGATTACAAATCTTCGTCAATAATGTTCACTTATTTTACATTTTGAGCCGTTATTTACAGTACAAAACAATATTCTTATTAAAACATCTCAAATAATTGAATTGTTTGTTGCGATAATAACTTGATTTATCAGAATAAAGCTTAGGTATTACAAACATTTGTGCAATAAAACAATTTCCAAGTAATTTTAGCGCATGAGGTGACACAAATAACCACACGTAATATATTTTCGAGCCTAAAACAACTGACAAAAAATATTTGAACATCCATTTGGCTTTGAGAATATGTCGTATATTTTATTGAGGTTCGGTTTGAATTTAGAAAGTGGACTTCACACACTTATACTCTACAGTAATTCAGGAGAACATGGCTCGTGACTGGTGTTGCATATTGTATACATTTTCATTAGATTTTATTATTATAAATGTCAATTTTTTCCTACCACAACTCGAATTTACAAATTATTCGAAATTTTAGCTATCTAAAATATGGTCCGGCCCCTTTAGTTTTGATAGGAGAGCGCTACACATTCTTCCGCCCCTATCTTAGCAGGGGAACTGACAGTTTCTGGTCAGGTCTAAATCATCATCATCATCATCCATCATCAGTTTACAGCCACCGGTCGGGTCTGCTTGGAACACAATCCTTTCCAAAGCATTTTATCTCCCCACCTTACCTCCTCCACAATGACCTAGGCTTCTCTCTCTCTCCTCCACACTCTCTTCAGCCACCTGTCCCTTGGTCCTCCTCTCGCCCTCCTACTCCCACCTCAATATCCAACATTTTCTTTGGTATCTTCTCCTCCATAGTCGTGTCCTCTCTATCATCTCTTGCACTTGCTTCTCCTGAAATATTTCTCTCACCCTCTCATTCCTCATTCTAACCATCCTTGTTACTCCTATAGACCCGCCTCGGTGGCGTAGTTGGCTAACACGCTAGTCGTGTTGAGCTCGACTGCCGAGGACGGGGAGATCCGAGGTTCGAATCTCGGTCGGATGAACTTTTTTTTTTTCCTTAAACGATTTTCCACTCTCCTTCCACGCAAATGCGGGTTCACTTCCTCCAAATTCTATCTTCCCGATTCCTAATCCATTAGTGTAATTAGTACTCAAGCGCATAACCCGAACGGGTAGTAAGACGCGGTGAAAAAATATATATACACTCCTATAGTATTTCTTTAACATTTCATTTCACAGATTCTAAGGTTAAGTAATAAGAAGAGAATGGATCTTGGTACAAACTGAAACTAGTTTTTACAATCTAAAGTTTCTTGTCCAACTAAATGGCGTTTTATGTTTGATTTATTTAGGCCGGTGACGGTTTACTCTACTTGAACCGAATGATGCAAGAACTGGACGAAGAGTTGAAGCGCAACGGGAACTTAGGATTAATCTACTCCCCAAAGCTGAGTGAGTCACTGGACAATATGTATATAGTGTTGGTCCCGATGTTCTAAACCCTGATTTTTACAGGAAGCCCACTTTCGACCACCAACATTGATTGAAATTCACTAAAATCTGCCATTCCGGAAATATGTCTTTATTTGATTTATTAATTATAGAATTCACCAAAAACTTTATAAAAATGTTTCCAATAATACTTCCTTATGTATTAATTAATCTTTACTTTTAACGCGCTAAGAATTAAAATGCATTTGTAATAAAAAAAAAATCTGCCGGTCTTACAAAACGAATTTCCGGTTATTTTCAGTACTTATGTATAAATTAGATTTGGGTCGAATTCACTATTTTACGCATCAGTTTCCAATTTACCTTCTACTCTTAAATCCTAGTCCTAATTCGAATCTTGTAAAAAATTATGTACATAGGAGTAAGTATAAATATGGTATAAAATACAAATTGTAACTAAATGTTAACATTCTTATAATCCATTCATTATAACATTCATACATTTAGTTGAGTGTTAAATTACTGGCCTGGGGTCTGGTTGTTAAGTTCATTCTTTATTTATACTTGGTTTTGAACCATCATTAAGCAGTAATAGAGTTCTACAACAAATTTCATTTGAAAAATTGAACTTTTTCCCCCCTATGAATTTGAGTCTCTTAATTCGAAATGTTCTCAAATCTCCCGAAGGATTCAAGGATTGGAGGACCCAACCCTAATCTTAATGCAACAAGTTAAAGTTTGTAAAAACATGTCCCGCAAAATGTTGGCGTTTACATATTATATTTGACTTGTCTTAATATTATAAAAAAAAGGATGACTTTGCACACGCATAATGAAGTCTGACGCAACACCGAACTAAAACTAGACAGTGGCGTGTTCTAGGTATGCCATGCGCGGCCATGTACTCGGACAACACCTGGTACAGGGCGAAGGTGACGGGACTTCCCGGCAAGAAGATGGTCCAAGTGCTCTACGTGGACTACGGGAACACCGAGGCTGTGAGCTGGAACAAATTGCGCAAACTTCACGACAAGTACTTCAAACTCCCCTCGCAGGTCAGGCTCGTTCACGTGTTATATTAATGTCTCGATGGTGTATATTTCTCATTTGGATGGCAGTTCTGAAATTTCAAAACCTCTAAAACAATCCTCTCTTATCTTAAAAAGGTGCTCTTTACCATGTCAAAAAAAAAAGAACAGAATTCTTTAAGGAAGGATAGGTATATTTTTATAGCTTTTATCTAAGAACTGCAACATCTCACGTGAAATTTCATTTGAAATTATTTAATTTCACTTTTTAATGATTAATCATCTTCAACAGTTTCCAGACTGTGGCAAGGTCAGTTTAGTCAAATGCCCCCATCTTCCTCTATTCTTACATCACTCTTCCTCCTTTAATTCCTTCCATTCTTCTCCTCTCACTTGAACGGTTTCTTTTATCTGCTCCTCCCATCTCTTTATTGGCCTCACCTGCAGTCTTTTTCCCACATACTTGAGGCAGGGCTCGAAAGATTGGAGCTTGTTGCTTCTAGAGAATGGTTGTTTCAGTGCTTTTCATTGTGTTTGGTGATGAATGATTCATTTCTTACTCTTCTCTCTACTTGTTTGGATGTGGCGCGTGAGAGCCTAACAACTTGCTATCTGGAATGTCAAGGTCGGCAACTGAGTCAACTGGTGTTGAATTGAGGGGAGGTCTAGGTAAATGAGATTTATTTGGAAGAGGGTACAGGAAAAAAGGTGGATAGAAACACAATATGACTTTTACATGAAGAAAAAAGTTTGTTCCTACTTATACCTGACATAACATAAATATCCTATAACTTCTTTGATGAGTGTCTACAAAAACTTAACTCACAATGTAACAAATGTTTAAATAACAATGGAAACTATGTTAAAAGTACCTAGCTGAAGTTATGTCGAATCGGATAAAAATATTTAGTGTTTCCTATTTTATTGCAAAAGGGTCCTTACTTAAAAACACCCCTCATATTTTTCCAACATCAAGAAGAGAAATTTTATCAACATATTTTTTTTGGCCAAAATAAATCAAATATTTCTCCAGTAGAAACAGAGTTGAATTTTCTTCACGTATTGATATCAACAATTGTTGAATATCTGTCATGAGCATAGCAACATTAGACGAGAAACTTTTTAAAGGAAAAGGAAAGGTTATCACTAATATCCAGAACACTCTTGACGGATATTCAACAACTGTTGATATCACCGTGTGAAGAAATTGTAACTCTTTGTTTCTACTGGAGAAATGTTTGACTGACCTTTCATCCCCACCTGAAACATTTTTATTTAAATATTAAGACGTCGACTTGTCATGTTATTTGATTTTACCCTGAATCGAAAAAGTGTACTTTGCACACAACCTATTTACCAACCCACTAAAAATTGTTACCCGAACTGTGACCTCCTTGATGTCCCCACAGGCTATCCACTGTTCTCTGAAGGACGTGATGCCATTGGCCAACACAAACAACCAATGGACAAGCGCCGCCCGAGCCTTCTTGATACGGGAGACCAACTCGAAGCTCATGCGACTGTTTGTGGATGCGGTGGCGGGCACGACCCTCAAGGTGACGCTGTACGACTCCCAACCAACCGTCGACATCTGCCTCAACGCTCTCCTCGTGCGGCAGGGCCTCGCCAAGAGCTGCGGAGTCAGGTCTCGCTTTGCGCTGCTAGAAATGTTTTGACTTCCTTAGCACTCAGTTTGCTGTGTCTTTGCATGACTGTTAGGTTGGTAATAGGGTAATTTTATCTTATTCTAAACATTGTTGCTACGCTCTTAACACCTGTCTTTTGTTCCCGCAGCTCCAGCCTGGTGGAGTTTCACAAGGGAACCGTTGATTACAAGCCCGAGAAACCGTTGGCTGTACCTAGAGTGCAGGTACTTATGTTCCACAAACCCCCCCCNCATTCCCAACCTTTTCATCCGAGGGTTTGAGATCCCGTCCACCCCTAATTTTTTATTTTTTTTAATGTTTAATTCAAGAGAGAACAATTTCTCACCCTCCAGTGGCAGTAAGATAAAATGTTTTCCACTTTTCATTGTGAAAGCCGTATTGTGTTCATTCTTTTATCTGTTCCTATCCTTCTTTCCTGTACTTTCTTCCAAAAAAATAACAAAATTATCAATCGTGATAGAAAGAGTTGCTCACCATAGCTTTTTCCTGAAAATGTTTAGGTTTTCGGTTGGGTTGCCAACACTTGTAAAAGATCATTGTTTTGTTACAAACGATAATTTTTTTTAATGACATGATATATTTTACATTTAAAATAATGTAATCTTAAGTTTTCTCTCACTATTTCATTACTTTTAATAATTCCATTCAATCCGATCCAATATTTTAAATATAATTGAAAGTACTGATCCTTTGTCGTTTTGAAATATTATAGATAACATGTATTACAGTGCATACTTTATAATCATTTTTAATACAAGCATCATATTTACTTGGAAAAGAGAAAATACTTGTCCTTTTTTTATATATATAATACATTATTTTATGATTATTTTATCGTATTTTGAAATATTTAACAGAATAAAATACTTTTATCAATCTTTTGGGTACACTACTGTAAAGAACTTGTTTGCATCATGAGCAATCACAGGGTTTAGATTCGTCGGTCGCCATTTTGAAGCTATATTTTAGACCTTTTTGTGAAAGTGCTGTGAATAAAAAATTGTTTTAAATGTAATAAAACGTTAAGCTAATATAATATCATCTATTTTCATTACAGTTATCTAAAGTGAAATCTGTCAGATGTTGATGTAAGGATACATTAGGGACGACTTCTTGTAACCTTTCCAGCTGTCATCCAAGTAAACTTGGGTCGTGAATGTACTCTAAATATAGTGTAACGGACATTCCAGCCACGGTCATCCGTGAAGAAATCAAAGGTCAAGCCGAGATCTGTCGCCAAGCCCGCTCCCAGCACTGAGGAGACCGAGACTGAGACAGAGAATGAGGGCAGGAGCAAAGGACCCTTGAAGCTGGAGGTGAAGATCTTATCGTCCACCTCCCCGAGTCAGTTGTATGTGTCGTTGGACTGTCAGGAGGAGCTCATTTCAAGGTGAACACTGCATTATCATACACTTCCATATCCCGCTTTCCTTCCACCATTTTACTTCCTTTATTTGCTTCCATTTGTCTCCTCTCACTTGCACACTTCCAGCTATCTGCATCTACCATATCTTTCCTGGTCTCCCTTGCAGTCTATTTCCTACATACTTCATCTCCATCATTCTCTTTCATTTGGCTTCCTCTACTATCTCAAGTACTCTCTGTACTCTAACCTTTCCCATATAACTTCATTCTGGTCAAGCACTATTAGAGCTCTAAAAATAAGTTTCACGTGAAAAAATTGAAAACTATTTTTAAAAAGGATTTGAGACTCTGAAATTTTCTCGGCTCTTGAATATCCTTAAGGATTCCAAAGTGTTTGAGGATTCAAGGTACCATCCCTTGTTGTTTGTTTGGAACTCGAGGTGTTGAATTCAACCCCGTCCTGTATTGTCGCAGTATGATGCGGGAGCTCCAGGAGTTCTATTGCCGGTCGAGTCCTCCAGAGGGGAAGGTGTGGGAGGTGGGGAACAGTTGTGTGGCGTATGTCTCCAAGGACAAGATGTGGTACAGAGCCATTGTGCAGGAGATGTTGCCCGACGACAGGGCCAAGGTTTGTTATCATCCATGCCAGGTACACTTTTGTGACTGGTTTTATTGCTTGAGAAAATATTATATTTTACTTATCTATACAACTTTATGCACTAAATTAATTTAGAAAAGGTTTTATTGAACAACTACCATTAATTAGGAATGTGCGAGAGTTATGACGAGATAAGAATATGAATTCATTTTGAGACTCAAAAACGATAAAATTCCTATGAAAGTACAAAAATGTAAATTATGTGTACTAAAGTAAATAGTTAGTTTATAGAGTTCCTTTCTGATATTTGAGCTGGCACTTGCTTTGTATTATCTTATAGTTCATTCAAACAATTAAGTTAAAATTCTTACACATTTTAAATGCAATTAATAAAATAGTAACAGGTAGTTGCAATGAACACCATTTATAATTTAATTTTGTAGGGTAACAGCTTATATTGTCAAAGTTTGATATTGAAAAACAATATTTATAACCAAAACATTTATTAATGAAGGATTTTTTTTTTAAAGGGGGGAGGAGTGCAGCCTATTTTAGTGTGTATACGGTATTATTCGAAATAATAAATTCTTCTTATGGTTTGTAAATTTCTCAGAGCAGTTACTATCCTTTACTTTTATTTTAAAATTTCTTGAATTTTCAAGGCTTATTTTAAACTTAAGTACCACGATCGAGATTTTTTTTTCTCTCTCTCGCCTGATCGACATTTTTCTCTCTCCCGCCTGATCGAGATATTTTCGAATCTTGTACAGCCCTCTCATGCAATTGAATTACCTTATTATTCTTTCATATGAATTTAATTTATATTATACATAACAACTCGGAATGGAAACAATTGAACATGAATCTAGTATTTTACATTTCAAATAGTTTTATTGACGAAGCTTTCAAAGTGATGTTGAAGTTTTGTGTGCCCCTATTCATCTTACAGTAATTGTATGGTTGTATTCAGAGCTACTATAATAGACTTATTTAGTGCCCAGGAAAGCCTCACATCACAAGTAACTAGGGGTGTGCAAGAGGAACAATTTTATTTCGGTTTGAAAAGGGAACTAATACTCCATTGTTTACCGTGGCTGAGATTACTGTTGTTATGCAGGTGTTCCTTAAGGACATCGCGGTGGAGAAGGTGGTGGATGTGTCCTACCTGCGGGAACTCGAGGACAACTTCAGGCAGGTGCGAGACGGGGCAGTGAAGTGCCACTTAGCGGGTATCAAGGCCGCCGGGGACAAGGCCAAGTGGCCCGGTCTGGCAAACGAGTTCTTGACGGAAATGATCGCCAAGTACGACAGTTTCAGCATCGCCAAGAGTGTGAGTGTAACTCCCTCTACATCTGGGCACTCCCTTACCTCCTTACTTATTGCATTCCCGAGAACTCGTCCAATGTTTATATATAAAGTGACCGCTTCTTTTGTCTAATAGTCAGAGCTCATGGCTAAAGATACAGAAGTCCACAGTTCAATCCCCGGCGATCCCAGAAGTTTTCTGTGAAGCATTGGGTCTGGAACAAGGTAAAACTTTGGCCGTGAGGGTAAATGAGGCGCTACTTGACTAAATAAGTAACAGCTTAGGTCTAGAAAACTGAGATTAGTAATACACACACTATCCGCAAATGTTAGCACTCTTTATTCAAGTAGCTGCTCATTACATTAATTGTCCAAATGGGGCTAAGTTTGACTCCGTTCCAGATCTATTGCTTCACAGTTGGGATAAAGAGAGTACATGAGATAGTAGAGGAAGAAAGACTGAGATGGTATGGGCATGTAATGAGGATGTTGTGAGTACATGAGATAGTAGAGGAAGAAAGACTGAGATGGTATGGACATGTAAGGAGGATGTTGGAGTACATGAGATAGTAGAGGAAGAAAGACTGAGATGGTATGGTCATGTAATGAGGATGGAAAAGAAAGAAAATGAGAAAGATGAAGTCAAGTAGAAATGGCCACAAGGGAGACTAAGAAAGAGTTGTGAGAAGTAGATAACATTAAGAGTGAGTGAGAAGAAAAAAGGGAGATAGGAAAGAATAAGATGGCTCGACATTCTAATAAACTTATCCATCCACAAACTGGAAACTGTTATGACGATGATGATGATGATGATGATGTCTTTCAACAGAACAACATGAAATAACTACACGTGTGTATTTGGTGGTGACCTAACCTGATGTGTGGTGTGTATTTCAGGGGGAGATAGAAGATAGTTCACTTCCTGTGGAGCTCTGGGTGAAGGAGGTGATTCCGGGAGGACCCCTCAACCCCACAGTGGAGCTGGACATCACACTCAACAACAGGCTGGTGGAGCAAGGACTCGCTATCCCCGTCAGGCCCACGTGAGTTCTGGATGCTAACTCTCACAATCTGAAATAATATAATGAACTGCCAGGAAAAGCTGTTTATAAACTTACAAAATTATATGTGGTTTTATTCTAGAGTTGGGTCGAATCTACTAGCTTACAAATCCGAATCTCCAATTTCCCTTTGAATCTTGAATCTCAAATCCGAATCCAGATCTTGGAAAAAATTATGAACATAAGCCAATATAAATATAATAGAATAATAACTAAGTGTTAACTTTTTTTTGTATAATCCCATCGTTATAACATTCATACATTTAGTTTAATAATAATGGCATTTGACACTTTAGCTTAGTCGGTAGTGTGTCTCCCTATTGAGGTAAGGGTCCCAAGTTTGATTCCAGGCATGACCAAAAAAATGTATCACAGGTTAAATGTGGGTTTACCCTTTCACAGTAATTATTTAACAGTCGGGGACTGGATGTTGTGCCTGTCATAATCTTGAGTTAGGTTGTAAGGATTGTGGAGCTATGACAGGTCTAGCAAGCCGGTAGTGGACAAATATATGGCTTGAATAAAAAACTGACCACAGGTTGGAAACAGTAATGGTTTTTTTTCTTTTTTTTTAATCACCCCGTCTTACTACCTGTTTGGGTTACATTCACCTAGGTACTAATTAGGTTTTAGGAATTAGGAAGGTTATACTTATTGGAAGCTTACCCACATTTACGTGGAGGGAGAGTGGAAAACCACCTTCAGAATACTAGACCAAGATTCGAACTTATTTTAACCATTTATGAAGGAGTTGGAGCTGGACAGTAGAAATATAGAGGAGTCGAGGTCGAAGGCACAGCCCCGGGATATGTTTCTAATGTTCATGGACCTTTCCTATCCTCCTTTCAATGTTGTGTGTTTTCAGGGCCCAACTACTAAAAGATCTCACCAATCAAAACATATCGGAGAAGTGCACAGTCTCGCACTGGCTGCTGGAGGCCTCCCAGGTTGGTACCTAACACTTTGTCTGTCGATATCTCTCGTAACTTTAATATTCACTACAGGCTCGTCGGGTCGGGATTTAATGGGAGAAAATATTTTGTTAAATATAAATAAATAGTAAAAAAAACTACTATAACAACCATGTTTGACAAGAGATCAGTAGAGATGTATAAAACTTCGACTTGGCTTTTAATATTAGTCAGCTTTGACTTTGGTTTGAAAGTAAAAATCTAAAAAAAATATTTAAAGATTTTTCAAGAATATTGAATGGTATCGATCTCCTTGCAGGGATTTTAGAACACAAATAGCTTAGTGCAAGATGGTGTCAAGTACACTCAGTGTACAAGTGTTCTATGTACACCCGAAAAAAATCTTTCACCGCAAAGTGAACAGCCGTGCTCCAGATTGACAAGAATTAATAGGGCTTTTTTTATCATAATTAATTTTTTAGTTACTATCACCGTATATTAAATAATTTAATCTTATAATATATTATGTCTTAAAATTTATTCAATCATTTAAGCCTGTGTGAGCTTTCAAGTCTTATTAATAGAGAGATTTGTGGTGGATTTGAAATCGAAGTAAATTTCAAATTTGGGATTTAATGTGTTTAGTTTGAAATTAGAATCTTTTCATAGTTAAGAATAATTTCAACTTTCTATGGTCTTATACATGCAAACCATTATTTAAAAAAATAGTAATTTATTTAGTTTATAACCTTTCATAAGTTAGTCGTGAGGCTTTGTTTAATTGTTTGACTTAAGATTAAGTTTAAAATATTCTCAACGGCTTCTAAGCATGTGTTATATGATTTGGATTGGAAATATTTTCAAAATAAAATATTCTATTTGAAATTTATTTTTAGTATGTTAATCTATACGGATTCGATTTGAAAAAAACCAATATGACTTATGAGCATGATATTCGATTTGGTATCGATTTGAGCTGGTTTGCCAAGATTCGGATTCGACTCGAAATGGAAAATTGTGGATTCGCACAAGCTTACAATTATTTAAATATAAACAATCTTAGATTTTAAAACATTTTTTAATGAGAGTTTCATTTCATTAAAAGCAAATTAAAATAATTTTAACACATATTTATTTTTCCATTTACACGATTAAGGTTTAAAATTATATATGTTTGGCACGTCCTCACTGGAACGATAAAAACAATAATAGTTACAGAATTAAATGATAAGTGGCATTAAGTTTGAATTAAATGAAACATTGAAAGTAGGACAGAAGGGTAAGGCCTACACACTCACCAGGAAACTGTGGGCCTCGAAGTTCACAATGGAGGGAGTTGGGGCAAAAACACTCATTTGATGAACAAATATGTTAGCGGTGATTTCTGGTTGCATACCATGGGAACTACAAGTTGTTTTTATAGTCAGTCAAGACCTCGAGGATGACTAATATCCATCAATATCTTACCTATTTTTTTATAGCTGGATTTCAGGATTTTATTGACGTTTAGATAGTGAAAATATCACGAATAAATATTAGGGTAATCATGTTTTTACCCTGAACTTCTCAAAATACACAAGTGTTTGGGCCTGTCTTTCTATCCTTCTTTCAAGGTTAAATTCAACTCAGCTGTTTGGCGCCATTTTTCCTTTGATTAAGTTTGAATAGTAATAAAACATTATTTAAAAAATATTTAGCACCGCGACTTACTACCCGTTCGGGTTATACGCTTTAAGTACTAATTACGCTAATGGATTAGGAATTGGGAAGGTTGAATTAGATGAAGTGAACCCGCATTTGCGTGGAGGGAGGGTGGAAAATCATTTAGGAAAAACCGCCCCCAGTTCACCCGACCGAGATTCGAACCTCGATCTCCTTGTCCTCAGCAGTCGAGCTCAATACGACAAGCGCGTTAGCCAACTACGCCACCGAGGCGGGTGCAACATTATTTTAAAATGGTCTATTTATGGTTTCAGAGCCCTAAGAAAACCAAGCTGAGTAGCCATCGCAAGTCGCCTAAGAAGCGAATATCTGCATCTTCTGAAGCGTTGATCGAAGCTGAAAAGGAAGTCCTTCTCAATAACACAATCGACACGAAACTCTCGACAGACGAAGAAAACGGTGGTCTTGTTTCATCAGGAAGGGTAGGGGATAAAGCGGGTAGTCCTACACAAGACCAAACGGCGAAGTCTCCCGTGAAGATTGTGGACGTGACCACGGCAGGAAACATCGGTGGTTCGGATAAACCGTCTCAAGAGTCCGAAGTCCCCACAGGTAGCACAAGCTTAAGTGTGTCGGATAAACAAAACAAAGAAAGCTTGGTCCCCCTCCCGGAAAATGTGTCTGATAACGTGATGGAACCGTTGCTCTCCAAAGTTAGTGGAGTAGAACTATCACTCCCCAAAGATAGTGTATTGGAACCATCCCTCTCTGAAGCAAATATTACAGAATCTTCCTCTCCCGGTGTCGGGCACTCGGTCACCTCCAAGTTGTTAAAAGCTCTCGGGGCTGGTGAGAGGTCGACATCACCAATCAAACAAGGGTCTGACCCCGTTGACCCCCGCAGGATGGAAGAGAGAATCGTGAGCAAACCAACTCTGACCGTGGGGGCCAAACACTCCTATAAGCGTCATCTTTCCGAGAGCATGATCGCCCACGGCTCTGCCTCGGATTCAGGGGAGGATGAGAAGGGGGATGACGGGGATGACGAGGAAGGGGAAAGCGATTACAAAAGCGGGGAAGCCGAAGTGGTTACAGACGACTCTGAAGTCATCGATGAAGCCGGTGACGTAATCGACGCTGAAAAGGAAAACGAGTCTTCACTCTTGGAAGATCTACATTCTGGGATCGACTGGTTGCCAGCTGATGAGTTGAAAGAAGAGAATTTCTACGCTGTACCATCTTACGTCGACAACGACTGCTCAGTCTACCTTCATCCTCATGAAAGTAAGTTGGAACAGGTTTATATATTAATATACATATATTAAAGTTGGTTCAAATTCACTATTTTATGAATTAGAATCCCCAATTTACCCTAAAACTAAGAATCCCAAATCTGAATCTTAGAAATAATTGTGAACACAAGAAGAAGTATAATTATAATAGAATAATAGAAGGTGCAGGTAGGTGGATAGAAACATATAAAAGGAACAAACACAATTTGGCTTTCATAATTGAAAGAAGAACACAACTCACATTTTACACTGTCACCATCGGACAAAGAGGTAATGGCTGCCTCTTGAAGAAACTTGATCGATACTGCCCATTTCCTCGACCTAGGTTTTAATTCTATCGGAACTCATCAGGAGGGGGTGTGAAACGTGCAACGCAACTTCCCAAAAGAGGAAACAAAAAATTCACAAAAGGGAGAAAAAAAGAAATTTGTAAAGAATGATCATCATACTTTATCAATCATTTGATTCGTCCAATTCATGAAGGTACACTCTCTACCAGAGCAAAACACCTATGTTGGTTTAAAATCAGGGTTGCAGAATTGCTATGGAATTTATTTTTGTCGCAAATATTGCGTTTGCATAAGAAGGCTAACTTTAAAAAAGTTTCAGAAATAAAAGGACAAATATACAACAAACTGTTGCTTTTATAAAGAAAAGATAAACACATTTCACATTTTACAAAAAATCTAACTAATAAATACATTTGTTATGAATTTCCGTAAAAGTCAGCCACCATGACAGCCAAGCGTAAAACATTAGTGATAGTTAAACAATCATCTTTATTATTATTTCAAAACTGATGATCTAGGAACATCTAATCAAAGATAATAATTTACTTGATATTATTCAAAAATTAGATATTTTTTAAAGTTTCATGAAATAAAAATTTGGCATCGCTAAAAATGTCTAGTAAGCTCTATGTATTATCGATTGTTTGTTTAAAATCGATTAGAGTTTTATCATCATGTCCTACTTGACAAGCTATGTAGGCAATGTTTTAAGACTTAAATACATAACAATTTGATAGTTCATTATTTGTTTTTAAATTCATTTTGATTATTGTGAATGGCTGAATTTTTAATATCACAGTAAAGTAATTGGAAAAGTAATAAAAAAACAGCACAACGAAATCAAATTCAATTTGTTTATGCTCATCATTAGCCCAACCCATTTGAGAAGCTAACCGTGTAAATACTAAAGAGTGGTATCGGGATTTTTAGGGTATAGTATCGCTTATTGTGATACCAGTTGATACTATGATTATTGAATATTGTATTGGGCCACAACTAGGTAGTTATTTTTAACAATAACCTAAAAAAATAGTCTAAAAATTCGTGAAAATAACCAAATATCATGTGATCTGTGTTTTACCTTTAAAATATGTGAAAATGGATACAGTCTAAAAAAAAGGGGGGGGAGGGCAGCCCTGAACTACTGTATTAATATTAAATAAAGATTTAAAATGTTACCTTTTGATGTAGGCCTAACCCATTCCTTAGTCTGTGATTTTAAGACCCCCTAGATTTGAAGCTACAATTCTGGGAAAAAAATTCATCTCAGTTTTAGATAAATATGGTATATGTTCTGAGGAACAAGACCTTAACAAGCAATGTCAACAAAAACAACTCTTCATGGCTTTCACAGCCCGAGGATATCCTAGACACATAGTCATCAGTCAGATAAACTGTGCCCTATCTAATCAAGAGCTTATCAAGAAACAACCTTCCTGTGACATACCATGCACCATCCAGTATTATGAATCACTAGACATACTCAGATTTATCCTAACCTCATCCTTTCTCCCTCTCACCTTCCCCTCCTAATCCCTGCAACATTATGGTTCACCCTAAATTGCCCGACTCGATCACAAACAACAGCAAACCTCAAGCCAAAGGTTCCTGCCTCTGCAGCGAACCGAGATGCAGTAGCTGGAGAATTAGCCTACCGTCCACCTCGTTCAACAGCAGACTCCCCGTGACAGGCCACTGTGACTACAATCCTGAATACATTGGCCTCATCACAGGAACGCTCGGACAGTGAATGAACGGTCACTGTTTTAACAAACAGTAACACTTCATGCCTAAACGCACCATTCAGATTCTGACTCGTGCTATAATACTGGAGTTATACAACCCCACCCCCACTAGTTGCAATACTTGGTAGGTGGGAACTTGCTCACCGATATATTACCAAATACAGGAACCCCCCTGGTGTCAACCTCAGATAACCTTCTCTCATTTTCTTCCAAGCAGGCTTACTCAGTCATTTCTATATAAATAATAACTGATAATATAATTCAATAGTTAAATATAATATAAATACAACATACTCTTCATCTATCAAGAATAAAGAGACATGTTTGAACAGGCAACAACAGTATCTAAGTGACCATAATCAATCTGCATGGTACCATAGTCCACATGTGTATTTATTTGGAGTTTATAAGTTCATTGTCTACATTAATTAGTTTTAAGTCAAGTTTAAATTAACGATTCCTCTCACAATAAGTGAATATTTGTTGCCATGTTCTTGTTTTAGCTGAAGAAACTTTGAGGATCATCCAAAACATGCTTGAGCTACGGTTCAAGAACTCGAAACCAAAACCTCATGATTTCTATTGGAGCGCTGGCCTACCGTGCATCGCACAATACCATTCTGATAGTAAGTGGTATCGAGCAAAGGTTCTGGAGGTGAGTAGCACTTAGTAATTTTGGCGTCTTCGACCCTTTCTTTATGTCCATTTATACGGGCATACAAATAGGACTAAATCACTTGGATGGGGGGAAGGGGGNGGGGGGGGGGGGTTGTTAAAACTGTGCACATACACTTTAAAAAGCAAGGAAGGGATCTAACTACTGACGTGCCAAGGTCAAAATCTCCTTCACTTTGACTTCCAATGCGCAAGATAACATTTGGATCTCTGAAACATTTCCAAGTGAGAAGAAACTTTTGATTATACTATATTATGAACATATTTGAGATGCTCATTGAATATGATATTTCAACATATAATCATTTTTATAACAGCTACCAAACAGTGTTTTAATATTGACCATTGATTAAATGACACCTATAATGTAAGCAGAGATAAATTCAGATATTTCTGGATATTTCCGCCTCTACGGACTGTCGGCCACGTCCTTCTCCATTCCGTTTGATCTCTCCAAACTCCTCTCTCAGCCACGCGTCTCCAGTCCGCTCCTTTAGCCTCCATGTCCTTCTGCGCTTGGTCCATCCATCATTCCAACAAATTAATTAATTCAATTCAGATATGTCAACATAAAAGAATGTGGTGTTCTCAGTTTTTTCCACTAAACCTTAACTCAAATACTATTGTTGAAGAGCTCAAAGATTAAAACCTTTTCTTCAGCTTTGATTTGCATGTTTCTCCTAGCATTTTAAAATATGACCTTTGTACACCCCTATAATCAAGTAATCTTCTCTCTTCAGTCTTTAAGCTTCACTAGGAATAGGCCCTCGAATCCCATGAAACCCTTAAGAATATTTAAGCGTGAAGAATTCGAGACTCAAATCCTTTAAAAAAACATATTATTTTTATCAATTTTTTCAAGTGAAATTGGTCCTGAGAGAAATACTTCTTAATGGAAGTGAGAACAGACCGGTTGTTGAAAGATTCAGATATGTCTGTCTTCTCTTTTACTTGTCAACACTTGATTCATATTATAATATCTTTCCATAGCAAGGGGTGAGCGTCGAGTACTCAAGAGTTCTGGTTTCCATCTTGAAAGTTTAGAATTTAGTTGATTAGATATAATTTTAATACATATCATAGAGAACAGAGTCCCGTAATATTTCCTTTAGTGTGATATAATAAAATAAAGTTAAAAAATAATATTCTTTTTAAATTCAGTTAAAAGTTTGAATTTCTGTGATCATTACTTTTTCACAAAATACTTTAATTCCTAAAAATTTATATTTGTATTTATGGTTTATTGATAGGCTCTAAGGGGGAAAATGACCACTTACACAGCCATACAATTATTATTTGTTGATTCCTTTTTAGGTATCATAGCTTTGTTTCAACAAATCTACTAACTTAACTACCAATCTCGCACGCCTAAACCCGATTGTTTGTTTTCCTTTTCTTACATCCTGAAGTTAAAAGTTTATTTCTCTTAAATGTGTAAACTATAATTCACTTTACGCTTGTTTTATTCTTTATAGGTAAATGACGACGATCGAAGTATAAAAGTTCGTTTTGTTGATTATGGCAACGAGGAAATTTGCAGGGCGACGGAACTTAGGAAAGATCTTTGTATGAGTCACATCCCCATCCAGAGTACAAAGTGTTTTGTTCAGTGCATCGTCCCGGTAAGTGGTTATTCCATGGCTGCCAACTCTCCACCTATATCTACTCGTCTTGGGACCATTTTTCTAGCTAGGAATGATTAATATCTTATTTACAATTAACTGCTGTTTTATTGTCAATATTCAACATTCATTACTTAAATATAAAGCAAGAGTTAGGTAAAAACTATTAATACCTGCCAAACATATATATATAAAACGTTTTGGTATTAAAGAAAAATAATCTTTTATCTCTATCCACTGTTCTATCGCATTTATTTAGTGATAGCTACGCTAGTATTTGTCACTATCATGAAAAGTGTTTTTTTATCTCTCATATAAGGCTATTTTTGTTGTTTCCAGCTAACCGAGGATGGTAATTGGCCCGTTGATACATTGGACACTGTTCATATGAACTGTGTTGAAAAGTTGTGTTACGTCACAGTAAAGAAGTCTCTCGAAGGAGGGTACATACTGGTAACTACATTTTAATCAATCATCTTGCAAATTTTTCAAGAACATTATAAAAGCCATGTTGTGTTCATCCCTTTTTTGGGTTTATTTCCACCTTTCCTGTACCTTTTCCAAATATAATTTCTATTGAAAAGGGGATTTTCACACACACACACACACACACAAACACTCATTCACTCACACTCACTCACTATCTCTCTCACACACACACACACAAACACATATACTATTAATGAAAATCGTGTTGTCGAAGAATGCTAACACAGAATTTTCCATGAAGCACAAAGGTTTTTTTTTTTTTTGTTATTCACCGATGTTGCAACGTTAGAACACTGACCCAAGTGGGTGTTGCAGACTTCACTGATAGGTCCGAACAAGATCAACATCTTCCAGCTGATGGTGGAGTCGGCCTTGTGCGAGTACAGGCCGGTAGAGCTTGCTCCCGAAGCACTGGCTATAGGAGAGCCATACCAGGAGGAGGATGATGATGATGATGAGGATGATGTCATTTTGGAGGAGATGAAGGACCTCCAACCACAAAAACTGGAAGACTGGTTTGAGCTGTGCACTGCCGAGGAGACCAAACAACACGAGTCCGAGGTTAGTTCCCTATTGATCGATGTCGATTGTTATATATATTAATATTTTGCGAATAATTATACCTTTAACCATCATCAAATATTTACAGCCTCTGGCCGGGTCAGTTTGGTGAAATGATTACTTCCTCGATTCTTCCACCATTCTTATTGCTTATTCTTCTCCTCTCACTCACACACTTGCTGTTATCTGCTCCTCTCATTTCTTTCTTGCTCTCCCTTTGGGATATTTTTTTCTACATGCTTCATTCACTTTGGAATTCCTTCCTTTTCCATCTTCATCAAGTCTCATTTCGATAGGAAGAAAATTACTAGATTTCAAAATGTATCCCGACGCCAAAACATATGATTTGAAAGACCATATGTTTTATCAGCTGTCACTTTTGACAAGCAATGGAGAAACTTCATTTACTGTTGAGGTTGGAATTATTTTTCCGAAGCTATGTGCACATCTGCTCGTAAAGTGTCTCATTGCTGAGTGCCTTAGAGAGAAGTTACAAAGTCGTTTGTCCTCGAGATTATCGCCGACCTTGACGACAAGGATTCAACCTTCGATATGGTGAACTGGGCGATGGAATGAGTGTTTTCACACCGTCACGCTTTACTAGTATTGACAGATACAGGGCCCCTTGGTAGCACTAACGGGAAGTGCTAAAGAAGCAGGATTCAAGTAGTTCAGACTCGGCCATGATGGGTTTTCATTGTTGTCGTGCACTGGATATACACAAAACTGTAGTATTTGAATATTAGTCCTTTGTTTAGGAGAAAAGGTAAAATAAAAACTAATCACACTGTTTCGAACACTTGTCTTGCTTGACTCTTTCTCTTGTTTCCTCCTTAAAACATTGGTTGGGTAACAATTAGGGGTGTGGGAGTACTCGAGTTTGAGTGGATTCTCAAACTCAAAAATATTTTACAAAACTAGAAAAATTTGTGCACTCACTTGGAATTTTGTTATGAAAATTACAAATTTAGCTAATTTGATTTGATTTTGAAGATATTACTTCCTTTTGTCGAATTTAAAAAGAAATAAGTTGTACTCTTTTAAGACGGATTCACACCGAGAGGGCTGTGCGCTGACCGTGCTCCGACTGTTGTTGTCTTGAATTGATTCAAAAGTTTTCTCCCAAGGTCATGGTTCAGACATTCTAGCACGGTAGGCACACAACCCTGTCAGTGTGAATTAAAATCCAAGTGCCCTATGGGCCGACCATGTGTCGTTTCTCCTAGTTCGGCTTCTTCCGGCAAATGCGAACTTTCACGAGGGTTCTTATCTACACTCTGACAATGACCGGAGAATATTCCAACACAACCCTCCTGTGCAATTATTATGGCCCAAAGAAACCTAATAATTTTGGAACTAATGCATAGTAGCAACATAAAGAATACGATGATAATCTCATAAAAAAAAGTTATTTGGAAGGAAATAGCAGAAAAACCTCAATGTCAAAAGTAGCTACGATTACCAAAACAGTCAGAGTATGATGACATGACCTAGCTGGTGCACATCACGGTCTCCACACAGTCCTATGAGTGTGAATCCGTCTTTATATTACATTCATTTAAAAATCCAAATCTGTGTGATAATTTTTTTCATACAAAAATTTCACTTCCAAAAATTATGTTTATGCTTATGGTTTATGTAGAGATCCATTACAAGAACTCAATTCAGAACAATTTTTAGTACACATATTGTTCTGTATTACTTGAACTAAAAAAAAACTTTGTTTTTATTCAAGATAGACTCAAATTCACACACCCCGAGTTACAATTGTGTAAATTTCGCCATCAAGGTTAAATCATCTTATCTTAATAACCAATAGGCTATTATACAAAAAAATAAAATGTTATTCCTTTATGCCTTTTTCTAAAGCAGTGGCTCCCAATCTGGGGGGTACGCCCCCTGGGGTTGGGGTGTGGTGAGGAACAATTAGGAAATAAGTCAAATAACACTAAAAATCAACTAGCAATTGCTATTTTTTTTTATCTCGTTTCATTTTCCAAATTAAGTAAGGTTATTTTTGTCTTGTGGTATTGGCAACACTGCTTACCAGTTGTTATTAATCTATTAGGTGACTCGTGCACATGTTTATTTTAAAGACCAGAAGCCTCGGGTTCAACCCCCCAATTCTCTTATCTACTCTCCCCCTAAGCTTCAATTACAACCACATGAAACATGTTTAACCCTGACAGCTGTCAACTTGAAGTGAAAAGTGATTTGCTGTGAGCTCCGTCAAACATCAAACCCGATATTCAAAAACTGAGGGGGAAAAAAACACTTCTAACCATCAAATAAAGAAGTGGCTAAAAAACAAAGCTTCTTTTAAGATTATTTTCATAAGTATCCCAAAATTAACGGGCAGCACGGTGTATGGGAATTAAACTAGCTCCCAAGGGAAACCACTGATCTAAAATATAAAGTGTCTGGTGAAATGGGACTTGTTTCTGGAAAACACAGGGAGTAGTGATATAAAAAACTTGTTTATTTCGTGTTACACACTTCATGTCCAATTTGATTTGACAGAAAAAAATGGCCAAGTCTCCAGTACCAAAGAAAAGGCTAGAGTATGTGATTTTTGAGCCCCCCGAGTTGGATAGCTATTCTGGTGAAGTGACGGCAATAATGGCACCAAATGAAGTCGTCATTCATCTCCATAAAACTGAAACACCCGAGGTAAGCTGTCAGCCCGCTTGGTGAACACATTCTAATTGTAATATGAATAGCTTTTTAGAAAATACAAACATCGACATTGATAACAATTTACTATTTAATGGGTATTGATAAAATATCTCTCCAAATTTGAAAGTTCCAGCCTTAAAATAAATGTTTGATTACCGAACCTGGAGCGTTGATTACTAGTTACTCTGATTTGGGGTGAATAAAATGATTGTATTTCGGTATTAAAAGTATTAAAAGCATTTTGGGTAAAAATAGTATAAAAAATCTACTTAGCTAAGTGGTGATAAATATTGACAGATTATGGCTAGATTTTAAATATTTGCCTTAAGCCACAATTTGACCATCATAATAGCTAGATTAAACTTATGTTTTATTTATTCTTTTCTAATAGTTTTTGGTGGAGGGAAATATTTTTTTTTGGACTAGAAACTTTAAACTGGTTATAGAAATATCAAGAAGAAAATTAAAATATTACTGTTAATACTATTTTTTTCTGGAAATTTTGGGGTAAGAACAAAAGTCGTATGCTACAAATATAATTAATGTGTATAGTTTTATAATGTTAAGTGTCTGATTAAATTAAGCACAATTGACCATTATTCGAGTATTAAAGGCCAAGAAATCAATTTTGCGAAAATTATTAAATTTTGTTTTATTTCGCATATGTATAATGTATTCAAAAAAGCTACGATGAACTTTAAAAATAATTTGATATTAATATTTATATGACACTCTTTTGCAATAGATTAGGTTGCCTATAGCGAGATTGTGGTTCGATCCCAATCTATTGTACTAAGGGGAGGTTTTCCACTCTCTCTCTCACATATGTTGGTACACTTCCTCTAAATTCAACCTCTCTCATCCCTAACCCATTATCATAATTAGTGCATAAGTGTACAACCAGAATGTTTTTTATATATATATGTGCTAAGCAACATTTTGTAAGTACACGTCTCGCAATATTTTGGTGTTTCAATTGTTTGCACATGTTTTGCTTCAGCTCCGAGAGATGTTGGAAGTATTTGAATCGCTGACATTGGAGCTGCAACAAGAAGCTTCGGACCAACCTCTGTTGAAGGACCCCTACATAGGTACTGCACTCAGTCGTCGTTACCAAAACAAATACATGGAATATTCCTTAATATTGGTTTTTTATTATTTTATGGCCGAAAAAATATCATATTGGGCTTCCGCGCACTGAGGGAAAACAGGAATTTAGTACAAATACTTTTATAACTCTATAAGGAAAACCTCTTTTCGCTTTAATAGGTAATTGTATTATAACTGGAAGAAGGTACAGGAAAGGTGGATGGAAACATAAAAGGGGGGACAAACACAATATGGCCTTTACAATGAAAATAAGAACACAGTTCACACTTTACACTGCTGCCAATGGACAAAGAGGTAATGGATGTCTCCTAAAGAAAATTGATCGTCACCGCCCAATCCCCCGACCTAGGTTTCATTCTATCGAAACTCATCAGGGAGGAGTGTGAAACGCGCAACACAACTTCCTAAAAGAGAAAACCAAAAAACACAAAAGAGGAGAAAAAAGGAAAATGGTAAAGATTAATAGAACACATATAAATACTTTGGGACATTTAACTGAAAGGTTAAAGAATCAACATAAAAGCCAAAGGTTTTGGGTTCAATTCCCATGATCAAATGACATTTTTCAATTTAAAGATTATTTTTTTTTACCCTTACATCCTAAACAACAAATAAAACACTTTTTTTAGTAAATTAATTTTATTGATACAATTTATTTCTTTTTTTTATGATTTTGTTATTCTCCCAACCACGCATGTCTATATAACTCCTTTAACTGAATTGCTTAAAATTATTTTATCAAGTGGAGGTCTTTTTTAATCGTATTTGAAATACTTTTTTAAGATTCTAACTAATTTCGAATTTCTCGGATACCATAGGATATGAGGGTTCAAATGTCCCAACTCATAAATGTTGAAGAATCAGAATTGAGAATCAAGGTGAAGATTTAAGAATCAAACTTTATAATCAGAATTGAGTAAAACAGTTACTGGTCAGGTTATTAGGAAAATGGTAGAACACAAATAAAAGTAAAAACACTAACACATATTTATATTTATACACACATCAATATCTCGATGCTATTATAGCATCTTCCTCAGGAAGTAGTAGTAGACTGAACAGTATGTTGTCTTCAGTTGTGTTAGCATTTTTACTTTCATTTATACTCTACCATTTTCCTAATATTCTATCATTTTATTTATTACTGATTGTTTTTGCTCCATGCACTTTATTTCATACACATTGTGTCAGGTTATTAATATATGTGTACACTGTGCGATGGACATGGAATCGAAACCTGGACCTTTGGCTCAACAAGTCATTGCTTTGACATCCAGGCTGTGTTCCAAAGTTATCTGTACATACCAATCAATGATACATTTCTCATTCTTAGAAATAAATTTGCGACTTTGGTTTGGGCTGCAGGACAGCCGTGTTGCGCATGCTACGCGGAAGACAACCTGTGGTATCGAGCTGTCGTGCTGTTGGTAGAAGGGGAACAGGTGAAAGTCTCTTACATCGACTATGGAAACACAGAGGTCCTGCCCATCGGAAGGTGAAGTTTGTTTAGAAAGATTAACATGACACTTTTAATTGAACATGAGGTAATCTAGAGGTTATCTGTCTGTTGGGAGTGTTGCGTCTCACACACAGGTCTGAAATTTTAAAATTTATTAGCCTCTATCTACAAAAATTTGCACCTAGAAGCTGAAATATTAAATTAATGACTACAAAGGAAAATTTTCACCAAACAGCTGTATTGAAATTAGGATCTAAGGGCAAGGCCTCCACACTCACCAGAAAACTGGGGGACTCGAAAGTTCACGGTTAAAACACAACTAAACACATAACTATGTAATTTTTGGGGTACATCAGTCCCCTTCTTCATAATTTTGTTTATTCTATTCTCCTATTTTACCTGATGTACCTCGATAATGACATTATTAGGTGCCTTGTTGTGTTATAATTGTAAATTATTGATTTTTTATAAAACATTGGGTTCGAAGACATAAAATGAAGAGATCTTTTTTCTGTGTGTTTGAAGCAAAGCGTTGCCCGGACTAACCACGTAGTTGCTACTGACTCCACAGTCCTGGTTACAGAACAGGACCAGCCCCTACACACACTTGATTGGGATCGCGGTTGACCCTTCTTGCGTAGTGTTTTATGTAACGAGTTGTCTGTTTGCAGCCTTCACGAGTTGAAGCCGAGCTGGGTGGAGCTGCCTATACAGGGTCTGCAGTGCAAACTGTGGGGAGTGGCGATACCAGAGGACTACGACAAGGACGTCCTCTACCCCCGACTCATCCAATGTCTATTCCAGCCCCCTCTCACTATCAACGTCAAGGTGTGCTACCCGTGTCACTCTTATGTTAGTCTGGTCTGCTCAAGACAAGTAATCATCATCCACTGTCCTTTCACCATTCTTCTCCTCTCACTTGAACACTTTCTGTTATCTGCTCCTCCCAGCTCTTTCTTGGCTTCCCCCACTTCATTTCCAACATTTTCTTTGGCATTCTCTTTTTTTCCATCCTCATTACATGTCCATACCATCTCAGTCTTGCTTCCTCTACTATCTCATGTACTCCCTGTACTCCTACTCATTTCTAGATAACTTTATTTCTAATCTTGTTTCTCCTCGCGACAGCTAACATGCTCGTCACAAACTTCATTCACGTGGCCTCCACTTTCCTAGTCTCTTACTAGACGAGTGATCATGGTTCCGAACCCAGTCGGCTCTGCTGAGGATGTTTTTTCTAAATGGTTTCCCATGAATCCGGATAGATTACTTCTAAAATGCTTCTTCCTTCCTCATACTTAGCCCATTAGAGTAGTTATCATACATGCGTATGACCTGAACAGGTAGTAAGGTGTGGTGTAATTTTTTAATCAAAATATTCTAAATAATAATAACATACCAAGTCCACTTTTTTAATTCCAAGCAAATTAAGTTTGAATATTTTTTGTTTGTTGTTTTATGATCAAATAAATATATTTTGTTTATTTATCTAACTTTATTCACTAAAATTTCTTAAGCAAATTTGTTTATAATATTTTATTCTAATCTGATAAATCAAGTTGCTCTCATAACTGCTCAGAGTATTTTAAATGTCAATATTTTGACGGGTAAAACTTTGTAATTGTTGAAGCTGAAATTATTTTCAAAGTGAAATCAAAGTTTATATTTGTTTTGTAGCCAAGTCAAAGTTTTGAGACTTTGCATACTTCTAATTTTGAGTATATTTACAATTTATTATTTCTAAAATGGAACGGCGAGAAAACTAACAACTGGTTATGATAAAAAAAAAGCACCAAGTTTTTGATATTACTATTTCATTTAAATACCAAAACAAACTTTCACTCTCTCTCTGGCCCTTTAGAGCTGGTTTCCAACCATTTAGTGGAGTTTCTTGAAATTCACTATCATCTTCTCTTAGATTAGACAGTTGCAAGTTGGCGCTTACTATTATCATAAATGTCTGTAATTAGCGTATTTTGCTAATTGACTCAGCTTTCTTAACACGAGTTATCAATTTAAAAAAACTCCACAGCGTTAACCCACGATCAAGCTATATCGACCAAGCGGCCGCCATCCGTTGGCGACGATAGTGTCAACTTTTGCAGCTAGTGGCCAGCACAACAAACCTTTCGGCTGTTAATCTCAGTTTTCTACGCCGGAGCATCTACTTTTTCGTTCAAGTAACTTGATTGTCCCCACGAGGCCGAGTTAGAGCTTATTCCAGACAAATCTGGAAGGGGAAAGGTTCGAACCCGGGACCTCTGGATCTGTAGCCAGGAAATGTGACCACTGACCACAGATTTAACATTACACAACTAATATTATTATTATTAACACCGCTTACTACCTGTTCGGGTTATACGCACTTACGCTAATGTATACTGGTAGGGTGATTGTGAGATGAAATGGAGGACCTACAGTTTAACGTGGGATCCGAACCACGGTGGAGGCCTGGCATTCCCCACATTCACAAGATGTCTTGTCAGAGGTGAAGGAAGGGTTTGGTAATCAGATAAATTTGTGCCGGGACCGAGGATTTAACCCCGGCCGCCAGCATAGAAGTCTGACACCTTACCCCTAGACCGCCAGGTCACCCACAACTAATAATTATGTTTTTGTTTCCAGTCGAGAGACCCACTCTCTGTGGAGGTTATGAAGGACAACAAAGTGGCTTATCAAGAGTTACTAGACGAAGGGCTGCTAGTGAGTTCCTCTCAGAAGACTGACTGAAGACCAACATTCTGTGTGTGAAAGTGTTTCGTTCCGTGGGGCTGGTAACAATCTTTTCTTAAAGTATAACCTTACCTCTAAGTTTTACTGAACTTACGATGAAGATTGGTCCAAGGATGTGGCCGAAAATACTTTTAGAGGCGGGATGAGTTTGAATTTACAAAACATGGTTAAAAGCAAGAAGTTAATTTCACCACGTTTATCCCCTCCCTGCCTCCCGTGTTTCTGCTTTTGTTCACTTCAATTCACCAATCACTCTAGAATATACAGAGTGACCCGCCTCCTATATCCAGCAGGCGCCTCACTCTGAATTGGAGGAGGTCAATCCCCTTCACCCATATTGTGACATGAAGAATGAGTCAATAAAGCTTCAGACAAGCAGTTCACTTGCTCATTAGTCATGAGGTGCCTGCTGGAGGTAGGAGGTGGGCTACTTTTCCGTGGGCCACCCTGTATAACTAGTAATAAGAGGTTAGATGAAAGTGTTTATTACAACCTACATTCATTTGTTTGTAAAGTATTGGACTGAGAACGTGTAGTAAGGTGTTCAGCTGTAATAAGATAACAATAGTGCTAAGAGAAATAGTATGCTATCATCAGATACCACAATCTTAGAATATTTGAGACTCGAGATAATTTCTTATTTCAAGACAATTTTTTTTTTCTAATTTGTTTTATAGATTTAATACACCTTATTGATGGTGCAAACTGATTATAATTATAAGACAAGCTCGACAACCAGACCTCCATATCTTTAATTGAACACGTAACTGAATGTATCAAATGTTATAATTAATAGGGTAGTGCAAAAAAAAACTTGTAATTTCAATTTCCTCTTTTGTTAGTAATTCTTCCTAAAATTATGATTCAAATTTGATATTTCTAGATTAAATAAATATTAAGTTTTGTAAAATATTAGAAGTAGATGTGTTTCAAGAAGTGTACAACAGTCATCTACTTTATACCTCCCTTAATATATCAGGTACATCCTCTTTGGTTGTCCGCTCTCCTCACTTCATGTGACGGCCAATAGGGAGCCAACAAGTATATTCCCTTCATTTCCAGCGCAACTCTGTCCTTGTGCGCCCCATTTTGTTTGTTATGTGTGTATAGTTAAAACAAGAAACCTGTGGAGTTATCTAGTAATTAGTTTGTAAAGGTATACTTTGTTGTTTCTAAGAAAACATTTAATATGATAAATTACGAATTGTGTAAACAAAAGGAAAAAAATCTCATAAAGGGCCGGATTCGCTGAGAGGCAATCGTCTGGTCTTTGACTGCCTCCTTGTGTGTACACTACTTTTACACTGGGATTACACTGTATGTTAAGTTAATTATATATTGAAATTGCAACTAATTAATCATTCCCTTTTATTAAGAATTTCAAAATGATATAATATAACTGTACCATGTGCACCTATGATAATATGTACTGGGGAAAAAACATTCTTTTTTTTTTATTGACAAACTTTGTTTTATCATTCCCATTTCCTGACCCCTTAGATTATAAACAAAATGTGTATCTTTAAGTGCAGTGTTCAACTTATACCAAGACTGCATCAGAAGTTATTTGGGGAAAATCTGAATACTTATTTTCTATATTATAATAAACTCTAAATGGAAAAGCTGTTTTTGCTTCGAGATAATTGTATTGTATTTGGAAGATGGTACAGGAAAGGTAAATACAAACACAATTATTCCTTTTGCATGTCCCGTCATTTTTTAAATTTATCTTTAGAAAGTTGTGTTGCAAGTTTCGATGGAATGAAGATATATTTCTTGATTATTGTCTAAACATACACTAACATATTTTGTGAACAAACCCATTTTCAATTTGTTGCTCATTTAAAAAAAATATTTTGCAGTGGATTAAACAAAAAAAAATATTAAACTAGTATTTTGGTCTACGTGTTTAATGTGCACTTTCTGAACCTACTGATTAAATAAGCGCACAACAATTTCTATGCGCGAGAGCGAAAGAGCCTACTAATTTCCATGGGAAAGGTATTTTCACATAGCTTCCAGGGTTCTTTTACATGTCAAAATTGACTTCCCCCTCTGAAGAAAGTTGTGGTACAAATTTTTATCCACCAACCTCAGCCCGGTTCGAACTCACAAACATCGGGTCCTGAGGCAAGCACTTTACCCCGAGACCACTGGCGGTTTGGGCATAGCCGTCTTATAACTTAAAAAGTAGGAGGAGAAACAGTTCAGATATATGTGCCAAGGCCTGTTTTACTTGGATACATTACATTAATAACTTTCCATACATTGTAGTGTACTGTAAGGCCCCTGAGCTGGTTAATTTCGCTTGAAAATAGTGTTGTTTTAACTGGAACTATTGTAAGAGTACCAAAAAATAAAAGTAATTTTTTTTACCCCTCTAAAATGTTCAATAGTGTAACTAACACCCCTGTATTCCTTAATGATGTTGCTAGACAGAAAGCACAATGACCCATGTGCTTTCCAACTTGTTTCTCTACAAGTGTCTACAGCACAAAGCTTTGTCTACTAGAGAGATTAACAGTGCAGAGTGATAAGCAGACAGCGCATTGCTTCTCACCTAAGAACCTGCCAGGAAAGGACCAATCCCGCCTGACGTACGAGAAATGACACATTTTTTGGGATCTTGCCCACCCCTAATATTTTATTTATTTTAGCACCACGTCTTACTACCCATTCGGGTTATACGCTTTAAGTACTAATTACGCTAATGGATTAGGAATTGGGAAGGTTTAATTAGAGGAAGTGAACCCGCATTTGCGCGGAAGGAGAGTGGAAAACCACTCCCAGTTCACCTGACCGAGATTTGAACCTCTATCTCCCCATTCTCAGCGGTCGAGCTCAACACGACAAGCGCGTTAGCCAACTACGCCACCGCGGCGGGTTCCACCCCTAATACTGTTGTGATATTTACCCCACCTCAAACTACTCGAGAATGTTGGAGGTGGGAATAGTAGCTTACTGAGCGAGTGTAAGAAAGGGAAGGAAGAGATGACAGCAATTTACCAAATTGGCCCGACTAGATGACGCAGTAATGTATAAAACTTGACAAAGGGGTTTTATTTGCATGAAAAATATTTTATTAAGTTTAACCACATCATACATGTCAAGAAATGATAGAACATTTTATAATCTAAAGTGCTAGCGGAGGGATCCTACCTGAATGGATTGTAAGTGTTTTCTACCAAGGCACAGTGGCGTCACCTTCATGGAGCTCCTACCATAGCAGGCCGTAGAGAATCCTTAGCAATGTAAATCATAATTCGCGTCATCACTGAATGTAATGGCAATAGTACCAACATAAACAACTTGCAAAATTTGCATTACCATAGGCAAAGCCTGAATATATTTACAGTTGCATGTGGTTAAAGTTAAAATTCAGTAGAAAAAAAAAAATTTCGGGTTATACGCTTTAAGTACTAATTACGCTAATGGATTAGGAATTGGGAAGGTTTAATTAGAGGAAGTGAACCCGCATTTGCGCGGAAGGAGAGTGGAAAACCACTCCCAGTTCACCTGACCGAGATTTGAACCTCTATCTCCCCATTCTCAGCGGTCGAGCTCAACACGACAAGCGCGTTAGCCAACTACGCCACCGCGGCGGGTTCCACCCCTAATACTGTTGTGATATTTACCCCACCTCAAACTACTCGAGAATGTTGGAGGTGGGAATAGTAGCTTACTGAGCGAGTGTAAGAAAGGGAAGGAAGAGATGACAGCAATTTACCAAATTGGCCCGACTAGATGACGCAGTAATGTATAAAACTTGACAAAGGGGTTTTATTTGCATGAAAAATATTTTATTAAGTTTAACCACATCATACATGTCAAGAAATGATAGAACATTTTATAATCTAAAGTGCTAGCGGAGGGATCCTACCTGAATGGATTGTAAGTGTTTTCTACCAAGGCACAGTGGCGTCACCTTCATGGAGCTCCTACCATAGCAGGCCGTAGAGAATCCTTAGCAATGTAAATCATAATTCGCGTCATCACTGAATGTAATGGCAATAGTACCAACATAAACAACTTGCAAAATTTGCATTACCATAGGCAAAGCCTGAATATATTTACAGTTGCATGTGGTTAAAGTTAAAATTCAGTAGAAAAAAAAAAAATTAGTTCGAAGTAAAAACGTTAAAGAACTACATAAATGGATTAGGTTTTCAATATCAATAACGGTCTAAATAATTTAGAAGATTTAAACAAATGCATGTGTGACAATATCGGTGATTATAAAAACACCAGCAGCGACAGAAACTGTGTGTGCCTCTAGCGAGTGCAGACAAAACCACGAATCTTCATTGTAATTGGGTAATAAAAATGGCTCTAAGCAGAGTGCATGCATATTAATTTAGTACATGTAAGCTGTACTTAAAAAAGATGAATGGATATTTTAAAAAAAACCACTAAATTTCTGCTCCAACATGGCAAACAAATTTAATGAATAATCATTTTGGTGTAATTCGGTGTAGTGCGCACCCCTCTCAGTGACACCACTGCCAAGACCTAACACTTCTTTCAGGCTGGCTTCCTTAGCACATAAATTACACTACTTGACAGAGTTTTCATATATTCTAAGTAAATAGACAATTATTCATTTCACAGTTGATGATTTTCAAAGCACCCATCCCCCTTGCTCACATATGTGAACTAAGGGCGCTGTGTACTCTTTGCGATCTGCTCCTTCAACACTAGAATGCTCTGCCGCTGCTCTGGTGGCAACATTGCAATTTGCTCGTCGGACAGTTGCAGCACCTGCATGATTAAAGCAGCCTGGAACAAATAATAATAAAAAAACATATTACAGTACACAAACAAAGATAATCATTTGTGTGCGAATTTATTTGTATAACTTCTTTTTAATCAGCAGTTGCCCGGCTTGTGGCCGGGTCAATTTATTGAAATGTTTCAATCTTCCTCTGTTTTTCCCCACAACTCTCACTTGCAGTTATTTGTTCCTCCCACCTCTTCCTTGTGTTCCTTTTACTAATTATCTCATCTCTATCATCCTCTGCTCTGTCCTCATTACTAGTCCATACCATCTCGCCCCTGCTTTCTTTACTATCTCACGTACTCCCTGTACTTGGATAACTTCATTCATAATCTTGTTTTGCCTGGCGACAGCACAACATGCTCCTAATAAACTCCATTCTCATGTCCTACACTTTCCTAGTCTCTCTTACGTTCACTGTCCCTACACTTCAAGATTACTTTTCTTCTTCATAGCAGGTCTCTTACACACTTATAGAACAACTCTCCCTGCTGTCCTCTTCTTATTAGATCCTCTCTACATCCACCTTTCTCCTCATTCATGTTTCCAAGATATTTTACGTACTGTACTCTTTTCAGATCTACTATGGCTTATCGTCTTCCTTGTCACTACAAACACTTTGCCGTGCCAAATTTCATTCCACACTCTTTCACTTCCTCATTCCATTCCTGTACTTCCTATTCCTTCCCCCATACCATGAAGTCATCAGCAACCATCATGACTCTCATTCTGTCTTCTATTGAGTTTTCCTGCCACTTGGTGCATGACCGTTTCCATTACCATTACAAATAGTAATGCCGAAAGCGCTCTCCCTGCTTCAATCCAATTTTTATTTTAACCACTCCATTCACTCCTCTATCTTAACACAACTTTTATTATATATATCTAAGAAAGTATAGGAAAGGTGTAAAAGCCATATTGTGTTCATCCCTTTTATATGTTTCTATTCACCTTTCCTATAACTTCTACCAAATATAATACAAGAACCTAATTTCTGGGATCTGAGAGCCAAGATGCGAGGTCAAACCATTCCAAGACTATATTTTCTATACCTTCTCCTGGTCAGAAGCCCCCGCGGCGACGATGGATGAACCAGACAGTCCCATCCCAATCGGGTTCGGTCTGGGGCCCATACCCGGAATCGCTGGCACGGCAGGTCGCGGACCAGCCACTCCGACCGGCGCGGACCCTACAAGAATCGCAATGTTAGTTGGTGGTAACCAAGAGACATGGGACAGATTAGCACTTGAGTTGGTTTCGTCTTGGTATAACGTGTTAACGACCAAGCACATGTTCATCATCCTGGGTGAGTTTTATGAAATGGAATTTTCCTATTGAATAAAATAAAATAAAGTAGGAAAATGTGATTTAAATAAAATAAAGTAGGAAAATGTGATTTAAAAAAAATCATCTTGCTACTAATTTAGGCGAAATACATAACAACCATTCTATAAGTAATTCGCGAGCTAAGTTTACCTGGATGACAGCTTGAAATGTTACTAGAAATAGTCCCTAATATATCACTACGCCAACAACTGACATCTATCACTTTGTGATGACTGTAATGAAAACAGATGGTAATATATTAATGTGATAATTAACCACAATGATTTAGGCCAATATTATTTATATATTTATTTAAGCTCGGACACAAAGTTTATTTATAGTTTTATTCCCCTTTAAAAAATATTAACACCACTTTCACAAAAACTTCTAACAACAAAGCTTCAAAATGGCGACTGACGAATCTAAACCATATGATTGAACATAACGGCAAACAAGTTTTTTACAATGATGCAGACATGCAGTTGATGAACATATTCAGTTAAATATTTCAAAATACGATAAACTAATCATAAAATCATTTATTGTATGTAAAAAAAATGTTTTCTCTTTTCCAAGTAAATACGATGCCTGTATTAAAAGGTATTGATGTGTGCACTATTTTAAACAAAATCAATAACATTCCAAAACAAAAAATAAGTACTTTTAATTATGTTTAAAATATTGTTTCGAGTTGGATAAAAAGAAATTATAAAAAAAAAAAATGAAATAGTATGAGAAAACTTAAGTTTACGTTATTTAAATGTAATATATAACAGGTAATTAAAGATCTTTACATTTATAACAAAACAGTGATCTTTTACAAGTGTTGGCAACCCAAAACCTAAACATATGATTTTCGAACTGTCATCCAGGTAAACACCTATCGTGAACGAAATATACACTAATGTGTTAGGGATTAGGAAGGTTGAATTTAGAGAAAGTGAACACGAATGAACATGAAGATAAATGGTAGACCACAATCAATACATTCGACCGATATTTGAACCTTGATCTAACCGTTATCGGCAGTCCAGACTATTGCGATAGTGGAGACTTGGACCAGTGAACCGCCAAAATGGGCAATGTTATCGTTACACAGAAGATTCTATCTATATTTTTTCGTCCACCCCAAAATGGGCTTTCTTCACTCATTTACATCCCAATAAATTATACTTCTTAGATCCGATACTTTAGCTCAGTTGATAGCGTCTCTCTCTACTGAGCTAAGGGTCCCGGGTTCGATTCCCGACATGGCCAAAAAAAATTATCATTGATGAAAATGTGGGTTTACCCTTTCACATTGATGAATTAACAGCCGGGGGACTGGATGTTGTACCTTTACTAGTCTTGGCATATGAAGCTATGACAGCCCTAGCAAGCCGATAGTGGACAATATATGGCCTGAATAAAAAAATCTTCCACAGGTTGGAAATAGCAATAGATGTAAAAAAAAGTTATTTTTCTTAGATTTTCTATCACTTACCTGTTCGAGGATCGACCCTCTCCCGTGGGTCCGCCCTTTCCCTCGGGTCCATTCTCTCTCTTGGGTCGATTCTATCACGAGGATCAGCTCTTGGTTCCATCCTCTCCCGCGGGTCGCCCACACGATCCCTAGGGTCACCCCCGCGCTCTCTAGGGTCACCTCCGCGCTCCCTAGGGTCACGCGGCGGGAAACGCTCGGGAATTGTCGAACGAGGGTCGCGAGGAAAACTGAAGGGAAAAAATGTCAACAAATACCGGATAATGCTGTGTCAATTAAATAATTGAAGGTGCTTATGCTTATGACCATCCAACTAGCACTTTTATACAAGACAAGTTTTATGAAAAGTATAATAATATAAATATATTTCACATGGGTGCTTTTATTTTTACTCTGTGATTTAATGGTGCTTGATTAGTTAAAAACAGCTTAAGAGGGCTACCTCGGTTAGCGAGAAAGTGCTGTGTAGATGTTCAGCTCTAGGGCTCTTTCCCCTTAACTCCCCCCTTAGTATGTTTTTTTATTAGCACCGCATCCTACTAGCTGTTGGGGTTACATGCTTACGTTTTGTTAATATTATTATTATTATTATTAGCACCGCGTCTTACTACCCGTTCGGGTTATACGCACTTACGCTAATGTGTAATGGTAGGGTGATTGTGAGATGAAATGGAGGACCTACAGTTTAACGTGGGATCCGAACCACGGTGGAGGCCTGGCATTCCCCACATTCACAAGATGTCTTGTCAGAGGTGAGGGAAGGGTTTGGTAATCAGATAAATTTATGCCGGGACCGAGGATTGAACCCCGGCCGCCAGCACAGAAGTCTTGACACCTTACGCCTAGACCACCAGGTCACCGACTTTTATTAATAGTATTAAATATGTGAAAATATTACATTACCTCATTTTCAACAACATCTTTTGAAGCATATTTACAGATCTATGAAAAAGGGCTCTAGATTTAACCTTCCTCTAACAAATAGTGATTCTTATCGGGTCATAACATAAAATGTTTTGATATTTGAAAACTAGCAGCGAGCTTTTCTCTTGGGCTTGAGATAGGTTTCTTAGTTTTATTTCCCCCACTTTCTTGATGATATTAAAGAGGGCAGTTGTAGGTGAAGAAGAGAAAGAAGTACAAGCCTACACAGAAGTATATCCAGAAAACTTCACAGACTATTTATATTTTAAGCAGTGTGGCCTGAAAATGATTGATACATTTTTGCTGACCGAGGCGGCCACCTTAGGACAAGATTACATTTTAGTAATTAAATACAAATAAGATAGGATTATGCAACAGCATTTGCTTGGGAAGAAGGATACAAAATATGTTTAATATCTGTCATTTTGTGCTGTTATTTACATCAACAGTTAATATTCATTGGACAAAAATTTAAAATAACTAAACTAGCTATTGCGTTGGAAATTTTAATTTTATCATTTCAGGGTGAAATATTAGAACTTTTATATGGATTCAGGAATATTTTATATTATTCTATTAGCCTTTATTTTGGATTGAAAAAATGGAATTCGCAATCTACTAATTAAAATTAAAAAATACCCAATTCTGATGTCCTTTTATTTAGTGGGTTAAATTTGTGTTAAAATGTGTGTGTGACTACTTCCACTATTGAAGACAGAGGAAAGGAAGATGTCACCTTTGTGCATTGGATTCTTACCACATTTTCCCTCAGCGAGCTTTCTTAATAAATTCAGTCTGACACCTCAGTCGGTAGCGTGTTTGTTTACTGAGCTATGAGTCCTGGGGTTTGAGTCTCGACATGGCCAAAACATTTATCATTGGTGAAATGTGGGTTTCTGCTTTCACCGTGATGAATTAATGGCTGGGGGACTGGGGGTTGTGTCTGTTCTAGATTTAAGCTTGTTTATAAGTCGTATGTCAATATAATTGGTTGGTTAAGAAAGTGCACGTTAAATACCTCAGATAGATTAAAAGAAAAAAAAAACTATAAATTTGCACTTCTTAGATTTAGAATAGAATCCATTTCTATTGTTATAAATTCATTTATCGATTGGACCTCCTCAATGTTAAACATTTACTGGTATTTAAATCAAACAATGAAAAAAGGAGAGAAGGGCAAGGGCTATCTTTTACCAAAAAACTGTAATCCTTACCCTTTTTCCTTTATTTAATGGTATTTAAAAGCTAAGAATAAAGAATGACAGTGTTGAAATTTTTACTTAAAAAAATAATAATTATAAGACAGCCACACAAATGATTGATATAAATTATTAGTCTTTTGAGTCAAATCCCTACCAAACGTTTAAAATGTTACAAATTATTAAAAGTTAGTCACACAATTTTAGATAGAATAATAAACAACAAACCTTTCGACAGCCTCCACATTTGAAGGTCTGTAACAGACAGAATAATAACAGCGACCACAAATTTTGGAAATATGGAGCAAAATTATTGATCAGAAAATGCTGCCAACTAGGTTACACAGCAAAATAAATGTTTTGAGGACATCGTAATCAAGAACTTTAATTAAAATAAGACAATATTATTTTGCTGAACATTTGAAATTTAAATATATTAAATTAATAATTTCTATCCTCTACTTTATCACTCCTTAAAAATATAATTTTAAATCAAAAAGTGAAAGGGTTTATCCTTAAAAGAGTTAAATATGAAAAATAAATAAATCTAATATAAAGAGAAAGTTTCTAAAAATGAGTGAAAGAACTAAACCATCAAACTTTCCAGTTTTTCTCTCGTTCCTGTTAGTTATATTTGACAGAGTCTTTACAGTGTCACTTTAGTAACTGGATTTATATTCATATGCAACTTATTTATTTAATTTGAAGAAGATGGAATTATGACCAAATACATTAAATTTATTACACTGCGTATTAAATTTCTGCTCATAAAACAATTCATACAGATTAAAACTGAATTTTGTTGGTGAATCCTTTAGTGACAAAAAAGGAAGTTTTTTTGTAAATGTTCCTTCTCTCTTATTTAAGTAGTAGATTCAGGGAATACTTACTGTTCAGGAGGGAAGGCTTCTCGTAGTTCCCGCGGGTCTCTCGACTGTTGCGGGACTGGGATGGGTTGCTGGGGGATGATTGTGGGGGGCACCGGTTGCATGATGCGCAGATCCTGGTCCCCCATGCTGCGAGACATGCGCAGGTCCATGGTGCGGTGATCGACATCCCCACCGCCAAACACAGGAGGCGGCTGGTTCTGAGCGAGCGCCGGAAGGGGCATGTTGCGGTTGGGCCCTGCCGCGGGCAAGGGGGGCATGTTGGCCGCCGGCATGGAGGCGGCAGGCCAGGAGTCCTCTTGGGTCATGGCTACGGGCGCCGACACAGGAGTGGGGATAGGAACAGGTAGTGGAACCACGGCGGGCATGACCGGCGCAGGTACCGGGGTCGGTACCGATACTACCGTAGGTTTGTCCGACGGCATGTACACTTGCGGCACGGGGTTTGCCTTGTGAAGCATTGACTGAAACAAACCACGTCATTTATTCCGGCCCGCGGTCGTGTTATCTACGTATAGTTTCAAGAGAGAGTACCGTGAAACGGTCGGACTTACCACGGCGACATGAGGGTCGACGATCCTCATGACGACCTGAGCCTGAAGAAGAGCGTATGCCAGTTGTGGGTTACGCAGTAGCATGGTGCGCGCCTCGTTGGGGTTGCTCTGAACGCACATCTTCATCTGCTTCATCAGCTCAAACATCTGCTCAGGGGGTAGGGATGCCACCGCCTTACTGATGGCTTCTGGGGCCTTCTCTGCCTGCACAGCTTCCCCGTAGGGGTTCTCCTCTACCGTGGGGCCTTGCAACAAACCTGACGCCCAACACACAGGGTATATCATTCCTCTTCACAACAAGGGACTTAGCCCCCTTCGGTGGTCAAGTGGTATAAGGTGTCACTATCACAATAGACTATCGATGACAGGGAGATCAAGGTGCGAATAATGGTCAGGAGTAATGAGTAGGGGTTTTTCCCTAAATGATTTTCAAAACTCCCTAAACTTATTATAAATTAAACCTTCCTAACTGCATCAACAGCATTATTAATAACATGTGTATAACTCGAACAGGTAATAAGAAGCAGTGCTAAAAAGAATCATTTACTTTTCCTGACAAAAGACACTCTAAGATCTAAATCAACGGAGATGCAATGTATTTACTCCATACTTTCTAAACACATTGGTTATAAAAGGTTGATATTTGAAGTTTTGTTTAAACCAAATAAATACAGACTAACAAACTCTAACCAGAGGTCACTGTAAAAATGAACTTCAAACTTTCTAGGCTGATAATGTGATTACAAGAGATTTAGAATCTTTTTAACTGTTTAACACAGTAAAATTGTTATAACTATTGGATATACATTAAAATACAAAAATGGTAGCACCGGGCATTTCATCCCCAACACTTGAATCATCAGGCTACTTGGTTGATAGAACATAAAAACAATATATTTAGTTTACTACAATTTCTGAACAAAAAAACTAAATTCCTACAAGTCGGAGACAGTACCTTTCTACCGACTCTGACTCCAACTTCGAATCCACGGATCTGCCCATCAGACACGGACAAGACAGGCTAGCGGTTAAACCTAACAATAGATATTTCCATTTCAGAGCTTACTTTGCATTTCCATGCGAGACTTCTCTGTGCATGCGTTGTCCACGCGGAGCGTTCGCCCACCGATCTCATAGCCGTTCAAGTTCCTCATGGCGCTCAGGGCGGTCTCCTGGTCTTTGTATTCACAGAAGCCATATCCCTTAGGCTTCCCAGTTTCTCGGTCATAAACAAGTCTATGGTATGGAAAATTACATCTTGACTAACTATTTATAATAAAGAAACCGGTCTTGAAATATTATTTAAATTATTGGAATATTTTATAAGTTTGTATGGTTATACAACTAAAACAAAACTCACCAAATCACACAGGAATGTAAATATTAACATACTCGCTAAATTGTGATCCGTGACTCATAAGATTTTGTGCATGTCAATACATATGACATCACCGAAAAAATGTCATGTAAGTTTTAAATTGGACTAATTATTTTATCAATATTAATAAGATCGTTAATTTATATGTGTGTGAAAGATTAGGTAAAGTTAGCTGGGTATGAATTGTAATCATAAATAGTTTTTGTTTTTGTTTAATTTATTTATTTGATGTATTTAGCATGCACTTTCTGAATCGACTGATTATATCAAGACACGAGAATTTCCCTGAGCGAGAGCGAAAGGGTCTACTAATTTTGCCGGGAAAGGTATTTTCACATACCTTCCAAATTTCTTTTAAATGTCTACAATTGACATCAGACTGACAGCTTTACTTACCATCCAAAAGAAGTTGTGCTACAGATTCTTATCACCCAAGGGAAAAAAAAATATTAGTAATTCATGTTAAAAAGTGAAGTTTATTATGAAAAAGGGTTGAATGCACGGACATTGTAGGTGGGCCCGTATGTAGCCCACGATAACTTTTCTTGTGACCCGCAAAGTTTCTTGGAAAAAATAATCTACCGTAGTAAAAGTGACATTCTTAGCAAAGAAACGAGAAAAGTTTTGACTTGTGTGGGGGGAAACCATGAAAGCTCCAAAAGATGTTCATTCACTAATAAACTTTAGTGCACCCCTATTTTTTTATAATAACTCTTGTATCTGAGCTAGTCCCATTTCCTTCCACCCTTTGGGCCTATTATGATTTGTCCCCCCCCCCCCCCCCCCCCCCACAC
>CABEEJ010001353.1:0-24441 GCA_901482245.1 Timema douglasi | reverse complement strand
AACCCCCTCGCCTAGACGGTTTCTGCAGACTTATAAAATTATAAATTAAGTTTAGAAGAATGTTTAAGGTGTGTCACATGTTATACAACTCATATTGAAAGATTCAACGCTATTTTAACATAAATATCCTATTTCTTAGGTGAGTACCATCTATTAGTTTTATTTTGGAAAAAAACAAACAAAAAAAACATGGTAGCTGAAGGAAGAGGCACAAGACAGGGCAGGGCGCATTGGTGATTTAAGTTCATTGATAAAAGGAATGGACCTGTCGTAAGACAGAACACCTAATAATAAATAGTATAATAGACAGTCCAACACTTTAGTTCAGTCGGTAACATGTCTGTCTACTGAGCTAAGGTACCCCGGTTCGATTCCCGCCATGGCCAAAAATGTATCATTGATGAAATGTGGTACCACCCTTTCACAGCGATGAATTAATGGCTGGGGACTGGATGTTGTGCCTGTCTTAGTATTAAGTTATATTATCAGGCATCTGAAGCTACGACAGGCCTAACAAGCCGGTAGTGGAAAATATATGGCTTGAATAAAAAAATGACACAGGCAACAGTAATGGATGTAACTAAGTAAAATAGACACACACAAAATGTAAGCCTATTAATCGATTTTCCATATTAATCTGTTTGTAAAAGTAGTAATCAAATATTGATATATTGGTTAGAAAAATATATATTTAAAAAGATGACTATGACGGATCGGCTAACCATCCAATAGTTCCTAGGGGCGCAGTGAAATTAGTCAAGGAACAACTGGTATTTTACTTGGTCCCCCTTTAGTTTCACTTTTAAGATAAGAAAGTAACGACTCTTGACTCACTTGAATGACAATACAGGTCCGACTTCGCTGAATATGTCCTTCAACTTCTCTTCCGTGGCCTCGTAGGGGATATTCCCCACTGTGGAACAATAACACAACAAACAGGACAGAGTATAACATCGGTTGGGCAGCGAGTGTATCCGGGTAGTTCGATAACAAAACAGCATCATGCACAAAATATTATTACCCATCCACAACTGAGATTTTGTTCCATGTCAAGATATAAACAAGTTAGCGGTAATTTCAACAAAGAAGTCGGGTTTGGGGTGACCTGGTGGTCTAGGGGTAAGGTGTCAGACTTCTGTGCTGGCGGCCGGGGTTCAATCCTCGGTCCTGGCAAAGATTTATCAGATTACTAAACCCTTCCTTCACCTCTGACAAGACATCTTGTGAATGTGGGGAATGCCAGGCCTCCACCGTGGTTCGGATTCCACGTTAAACTGTAGGTCCTCCATTTCATCTCACAATCACCCTACCATTACACATGAGCGTAAGTGCGTATAACCCGAACGGGTAGTAAGACGCGGTGCTAATAATAATAACAGTCGTTTAAAGTCAAACAATTTAGAGTGAAAGAATTGCTTCAGACAATATTATTTTCTGACCTCCGCAAATGCGATTAATGTAAAACGATTTATAGTATAACAGTGCAAATATGTATTAGCATAATTTGTATGGCCACTAGTTCCGGGTATTTGGCGCTCTGGTTTATCGGCGATGTCACCAGTTTTTGTATAATGTTTCAAACTGAAAGAAAATCAGAGAAGTTAACTACTGTGATCAGATTGTATCAAAACTAATCTAGCTAGATGCAACACTTAACAAGCATTAACCTATTGTGTTAGAGCAGTGATATCACAGCGCTCTTATGAATGTGTTAGCTTGGAATTTTAACTCAAAGCCCTTCTATACATCTCATCATATCTTCTCGTCTAAATCTCCAAATGAACATAGTTTAGATGTTTTACTCAGAATCAAGCTCAATAAATTCCAAATCCAATGTGTTTTTTTAATTTTTTTCCCCCGTCCTAATCAAAACCAATAGGAAATAAAAAGTGTGTGGTAGACGTGGTGTCAATGAAGAGCATATGCCCTATCTAATGAATGTAGGGCTCCAATTGATAGGTACTAAGGTATAAGACTTAGGCCTACGTCACCGCAACCATTACCTCCAGAAAAAAAAAAGGCCTTAAAAACGTGAATATTATCCCAGTATGACATGGCAAGATGTTCTAGTTGTGGTTGCTGTAGACTTTTAAATCTCACAAATACCCTGTGAGGTAGCCGAGTCGGGTAAATATTTTCTAAATAATGACTTAAATAGTCTTTGACTGTAGATAGCTGACTTTGTTTTATACCTTAAATTAATTATAACATTTTTTTAGTATCAAAGTTAACTTTTTTAAAATAAAATCATTCTCAACCAGATTAAAACAACCCCCCACATCAAGAATGCAATTTAAAAATTAACCTTTTAGGACCTGAGAAAGTCAATTTATAATTGAGACATTAAATTAATCATTTTTATAGTTAGACGCCTTTAGGATTAAAATGTAACTATATAGACCGAAAAAACACATTTTAAAAATTAATTTATCAGCAAATCTTAATAGAATTGATTTTTAATAACATATAAAATAACGAAAATAGCTTACCAAATACAGATCGCAATGATTTATCCATTAAACTTTGATCACCCATGATTCTTTGGAAATAGAACACTTTTAAATTATCAAATTCAAAATAATATTTTATTTTATTGTCAAATAAAATAAATGTTTTCTAAACAGTATAGTAAAAAATAGCGGGCTGAAAAGCTCCACATCCACAATAAACTAACTGTTTTTATCCAACATTAGAAAAATTAATAAAACCAACAGTAGGATATGGTTCTAAAACGAATCATAGATAGCGCACGATAGCAGATATGGTTCTTAAACCCATCATATACACCGACACAAAAAAAGATTATGCAAAAGAAATTTTAACCAGATATTATTTTATTAAAAATAAATAATTAATTGATCAATGCCTTTAAAAATCATGATTAATTATACAAATCATAAAATCTTTTGATCGCGTTCCGTTCTTCGGATGATGGTCACCTGTCAAACACCCATGGTGCCCGAAGTTCCAGGTGGACTCGTTAACGCAATCGGCTTGACTGCTGACAGTCTGACACAGTGTTTTCTAGGTGATCGTTTGGAATACGGCAATCGCTTGTGCTTTTTATAATAAAAAGTTATATTTACGTAGATTTTAAAGATTTGTTGTTTGTAGTGAGATGCTTTTTATATAATAAGTTTTAAGTGTAAAGGTTTTGCTAAGTATTATCTAGGTAGCGTTTATAACTACCGTATTATATATGTTCTAGCGAGGGGCTCAAATTTATTCAAATAAGTGTAATTTATTTATCTTTGTAATAGCTTGTTTACTCTGAAATAAATTGAAGTTGGAGTAAATCTAGTCTTATCGCACATTGTGTTTGTTGTAGTTAGGGGCTCAGATGCTTTTAAAAATAGATTATTATTATTATTATTATTAGCACCGCATCTTACTAACCATTCGGGTTATACTCACTTACACTAATGTGTAATGGTAGGATGATTATGAGATGAAATAGAGAACCTACAGTTTAACGTGGGATCCGAAGCACGGTGGAGGCCTGACATTCCACACATTCGCAAGTTGTGATTAATACAAGTCTTGTCAGAGGTGAAGGAAGGGTTTGACAATCAGATAAATCTGTGCCGGGACAGAGGATTGAACCCCGGACCCCCAGCACAGAAGTCTGACACCTTACCCCTAGACCACCAGGTCACTTAAAATAAAGTGTAGAGGTTTTGCCAAGATAAGCAGATAAGTACCTATTAGGCCTATATTGCATAACTTATTTTATGGTTTGGTTCTCAGAGTAAGGTATTTTATTCAAATAAGTGTAATTTATTTATCTTTGTAATAGCTTGTTTAATTTAGGAGTAAATATAGGCTATTTTTTTTAGCTCGATTAGTTTAAGAGTAGATTCAGGCTAGTGTGGTTTCAAATATTTAATTTTATTAGTAGTTCTAAGCTGGTGTAACAGCTTGTTTAGTTTAAAAGTAGATTGAGACTAGTGAATCTTTCAATCATGGCTTTGATTTTAGGATATTCCATGTTGAAGTATCTAACTCAACATTTTGACTTCAAATATCTTTCATTAAACATAAAAGTGCTACACTAAAATGTTTTAAAGATTTTTGTAAGATTGTAGAAACAAAATACAAGCGAAGGGTGCAAATACTCCATACAGACAATGGTACAAAATACATAAATGTGGAATTTCAGAATTTTCTTGCCTCAAAAGGGATCATTGCTGAGAGAACAGCGCCATACACACCCGAACAAAACTCTCGCTCAGAGAGAAATATGCGCACAATTGTTGAGAGTGCCCGGTCGATGTTTTGCAGCAGTAATCTCCCTCAAGAGCTTTGGGTGAAAGCTGTAAATTGTGCTGTATACATATTAAACCGTACACATACAAAGCAGGCACATAACTCAACACCCCTGGAACTGTGGACCGGCAAAAAGCCCCAGCTGTCGCATGTAAGGACGTTTGGATGTGAAGCCTATATGCTGATCAAAATGGAAGAAAGAAGTTGGATAAGAAATCCAAGAAGATGATACTTAATTAATATGATGGAAATTCTACCAACTAAAGGCTGTACGATCCTGACACTAAGAAAATTATAATATCAAGAAATGTTCTCTTCAATGAAGCACAACAAGGCTTTGAAAAACCTATCCACTACGTGCCCACGAAAATTGACTGTGATGAAGAAGCTGAAGTCGAGAGCCAAGAAGACATCCCCAGAGCCAGAGCCGGGTGAGCCACCAGCAGAAATTCTTCAAGAGGATGAAACATACAAGATGTCTAGGCCTACTCATAACCTCAGACCTCGTAGTGTTTTAAAGCCACCAGCAAGATTCTCTAAGAATCTTCTCTGCGTTGAGGAAGATACTCTTAGAACCTATTCTGAAACTGTTACATGCCCGGACAAATTCAAGTGGGAAACTGCTATGAAAGAGGAAGTTGACGCCTTAGAGAAAAATGACACATGGGCAATGGTCTCAATACCTGAAGGGAAGAAACCCATCGGCTCAAGATGGGTCTTTAAAATTAAAGAAACACTTAGGGTGAGATTACGAGTTATAAAGTACGTTTGTGTGCAAAAGGTTACACACAAAAGTTGGGAATAGACTACAATGAAACATTTCCCCCCACGACTCGCTGTGATTCGGTTAGAGTGCTCCTATCTATTGCAGTTAGATTTGACTATGAACTAGCCCAATTTGATGTCAAAACCGCATTCCTTAGTGAAGATCTTGAAGAGAATATATAAATGAGTCCTCCAGAAGGGATATAGGTGGATTAAAATGTTGTTTGTAAACTCAATGTGAGTCTTAATGGTCTGAAGCAATCGTCACGATGTTGGAATCGAGAGTTCAACCAATTCATAAAGGATTTTGGCTTCAGGCAATTTAATGGGGACAAGTGCATCTACAAAGCCGATGTTAAGGGGAATCGTGTCTTTCTAATCCTTTTTGTCAACGATGGTCTTGTGATGGGGCCGAATAAAACACCATGTGACATTGTAATCAATGAGTTGCAGAAGGGTTTTGAGATCACGACATCATCAGTAGAATTCTTTGTGGGGATGCAGATAAACTACAACAGAAAAGATGGCACACTCTTCATTGCACAATCAACCTTCATTCACCAGATTGCGAAAAGATTCAATCTTCAGGACGCTAATCCTTGTAGCGTGCCTGCAGACTCCAGTATTCACCTACAAGCCGCAGCAGAAGACCAATTAATGAAGCATGCACCAAACAGGGAAGCTGTTGGCGCATTAATATCTATTTGCACTGTCAGTCGAGCTGATATAGCGTTTGTAGTGGGGCAAGTCAGCAAATATTGCAACAACTTTGACAAAAACCACCGGAACAGTGTCAAGAAGATTATTAAATATCTCAAAGCCACAGCCAACTATGGAGTCATGTATCGAAAGTCCAAAGACCCAATTACTATTGTGGGATATTCATACTCTAATTATGCCGGAGACCTTGATAATAGACGATAGACAATGGGCTACATATTCAAGATTTCGGATTGTCCTATTAGTTGGAGCAGTACCAGACCAGACAGCAAACAGTAGCCCTCTAAACCACCGAAGCTGAATATATGGCAGTCTCAGCAGCATCTAAAGAAGCTATGTAGCTTAGAACTATGTTCATTAACATATTTGAAGAGGCCGCTGCAACAACAGTGATCTTTGTTTACAATCAAAGTGCCATAAAACTTGTAAAAAATCCAGAATATCACAAGCGTACCAAGCACATAGATATTCGCTACCACTACAAGTAAGGAAGCAAAATATCTCGGTCTGATCATTAACAGCTCACATATAAACCATGTCACAAAAATATAGAAGTCTAGTTGGGGTGCTTAAAAACCTCTCCTACACATTCACTCCAAACGTGTTAAAGCCCATCTACTTTGCTCTAGTTAACTCGTATTTGTCTTACTTAAATGTAATCTGGGGTAATACCTTTAAAAGTCATTTAATACCACTAATAAGAATACAAAACTCAGCACAAAAATATTTTTCTGCTGCCCAGTGGTGAGGATGGCGACATTAAGCTTAAAAACAGCCTAACTATTAGTAACCAAAAAATTGGGGAACACAAAAAGGGGAATTACTCTTCAAGAAGTCGGAATAATTATTCCCAGAACAGAGTAAACACCACTACTTTTGGACTCTACTCAATAAAGATTAAGGGACTAAAATTTTTCAATATAATACCACAATAAATAAAGATGAAAAAATCTAATCTTTTTACAAAGGAAGTTAAAAGATACATTCTGGAAATTAATTTTGACTAGGTAATATGTGGGTGAAACGTTATCTGTAATTTTGTAGAAACTGATATTATAATTGGAGCAGAATGTGTATGTATTCCATATGTATCTATACTGCACTTTTTTATTTGTAAAGGTTTTTTGCTGTATACGTTTATGTTTAATTGCAGCTTTACTAGTATTGGGCTGAATGCATCTAAAATAATGTGGCTGGGTGAGGACAACATTTGTCCTCACCCAGCCACATTATTTTAGGAAAGTGAGGTCTATTATATTATTATTTAATAATTTTTTACCCTGTAATAGACCTCACTTTCCTAAATGTATGTAACTAGTTAGTGAATGAACCGCGCCTACATTAGGGTGTTTATATGCATACGAGCCGATCTTGGCTCTTTTTGTAAACAACTTCTGAATAAATAACTAACATACTAACCGAAATGATCTAACTTATACTAACATTATGGCATTATAAAATCAAAAATTCACTGTCGCACTTACAAAAATACGCCACCTATCGTGCGGCCAGACTTTTTCAGATCCCTATCATAAGCCACGGAATTAAAATGATCTACCTATTTTTTCTTAGACGTGTATGAGTACTCTTGTATTGATCGAATATTACTTTAATTTTTCTAATATTCACCACCAGGATTTTCTTTTGAAAAATACCATTATAAAATTGGTAACAGGAAGTCGTTTATACCACTATAGTTGATGTCTTTGGATCTGTTGTTGACAGGCGGAATGGAGGAAATCAGCTGGAGGTGAAAACAAACGGCACACTTTACAAATATTTAATGATAGTCCCAATATTAATTAACTCGAATTTCATAATAGCTATTATTGTATCTTGGCAATAAAAACTAAATTTTGTCCTTTAAAATGACCAAATTTATGTTTCTTTGTCCTTCTCAAAGGTTAAGTTTTTTCTTTTATGCTCTTTTTTTGGAATGAGAAAAAAAAAAACCTTGCAAAAGTCAATAGTGATGTTTTTAGTGTCTTAAAATAGCTTTGGACATAAATATTTACGAGGTTGTTTCCTACTTACAATGTATTTCAGTTGAAAGTGAGAAGGAAAAATGTAAGCCCTGAAGGAGTGTATTATTTAAATCAACATAATAGGAACAAAAAAAACCTCAAAAATCATCGGTCATTATTTAATTAGATCAACTATTATAAAAGAGTCAAAATTATTATTTTGTTTTAAATAGTTAAAAAGTATATTACGAAGTTTTGTGGGTGATGTTTCAACCATTATTACAGATATTTATTATACACATGTTTCTACTTTGTTTTATTTAGTTCTTTCAAATTTCTGTAAAAGTATAAGCTTACGTTAACCTATCACATTCGAAATTCCTCTCATATTTAGTTAGCTAATTTAGTACCACTTCAATAAAATCCTGACAGATTATAGCTTGTTTGTCACTTAATGAAGCATGAAGATAATTATCCCCTCCAATATTTATAATTAAATATTAACTTACTAGTATACCATTTTTGAATATTAATTTGTGAGAAAACTATATCATTATATAAGATTAAATAGTTTATAAACAAAATATTTGTGTTTGACAAAGATATCTATTAAAATAGATAATAAAACCTGCAATTTATTTGATAGTAATATCCAAATCTATTAATTTCCCCACATTCTCTGTTTGATTATATTAAAGTGTGTTGTTATACTATTTGTTGAGAGTAAGATCAATTTTTATGATTTATCTTATAATTGGTAGAAAGTAGGCCCTACCTAGGCTAACAATTGATCCTCCTAGAATTTTTTTTTTTTGCAAAGTTATTGTCTACCATTGTTTGACTATTTAAAAAAAAATTGCTTTGATTGAAATTTCCAGGGTTCCAATGGAAATGTGGGTGGTTAACAATTGAAATAAGATCAAAAAGGCCTAATCATGAGCTTACACGATATCATTTCTTGGTATGTACAATTTATTTTTTGATAAAAACTATTTCAAAGTAAAACTCTGTTGGTACTTAGTCAAATGAAATTATTATATTTGATTGAGCTCGAAGCTCAAAACTAAACTAAAACGCTCAAATAAAAGTTATCTGTGTGAGAGACAGTGAAACTGAATAACTTAAATTACATTTTTAATACTACAAGCCATAGTCAGAACAATATGTGTTTCTTTGACTAAAAATAGTTACACTAGGTTACTCTAACAAATATATTCTGTAGCTTAAATTTAAATTTTGTGGCAGTACACGGAGCTGTTCATATTCTCCCTCTTAGTCTGAATTTTTAACAATCCAAAACCTGCTTCGTTGGCCACATGTTATAAGTTGTCACTCTCACAATAGACTAGGACTGTCGATTGGGGTTCAAATCACGGTTGGCTGTACTGAAGTTTTTTTTTCTCTCCTACAAGTGTTTTTCCACCCTCCCCACATACAAATGGGAGTACACCGTCTCCAAATTCAACTTTCTTCATCTTTAACTCATTAGCGTAATTAGCATATAGTTAACTTATGCATAAAACCTGAACAGGTAGTAAGATGCGATGATAAAAAATAAAAATGAACTTTAATTTTCATATATATATATATATATATATATACATACACATAGCGAGTTCAACCTATTTTCAGGTACCAGAAAAAGATTGGTACGTATGACAAGCAGCAATGGGAGCACACCGTCGAACAACGCATCCTTCACGGACTGACGCATGTGCCGAAAAAGATGGCTAAGCTCAAGACTGAACTCATAGATGTTGATCTCGTGAGAGGTAACAAGTAGGAACATGCGAGACTCGAGAATATCTCAAAAGTTCAAGAAAAAAAATAAAATCTTGATTTCATCTCAAAGGTTAAAAAAAATGAATCTCGAAAATTTGAGAGTTAAAAAAAAAAAGCAAATAATGGCTGTGTAAAGTGGTCAGGGTTTTAGGCCCTTAGCTCTCAACTTTCATTTATAAAATTATATTAGTTTTTCCTTTAGTTTACATATTAATTCACTCAAGCTACTGAGAGTACTAAACTGATAAATACATTGTTCTTTTCCATTCATCTAGGCCTAATTTAATTATCTTTATTACTATCAAATGGTTAATTATAAGAAAGTGTGGGGTTTTATGGTAATTATAAGTTATGTAAATCATAACCAAAGTTGTAAGCAATATATGTTTTAAATTTCAATTCATTAACTTCATTTTCAGGCCTTTAAATTTCTAATATAATAGTTTTTCTTTATTTAAAGTCTTTGTTGGAATATTTCGAGTCATCCAAATTTATTACTTTTACTTTTCATTTATAAGCATCGTGCTTTGTATCAATAGCTGAACCCGGAAGCTGGGAGACGCACCTATTCTTGCACGTGCAGCCTTTCACGGGAGGGGGAGGTTTTGGCGCGGACTCCTGGCCAATCAGTGCCTTTGGTTTAGCGTCTGTGTTTGACCTTATCTGTGAGGAAAGCGTCAGACGCGGACACTGAGCGGTTAACACGCTAAGAGTGTCAGACGCGGGACTAGCCGTTTAGCACGTAAAGAGTAAAGACGTGTACTCTCATTTTCACTTATCGACACGTGTAGAGTCTCGAGATGGGAGAAAGTAGAGGTAGCCCAGTTGGCTAAATAGCTATCTTTAGCTATGTATTCATTATTTCATGTTATTAAATTAAAATATCCTCGGTAATAATATGTAAAAGATTTATTATAATAAAACTTCTATTTCAAATGCTACGATAAACAACATCTTTTTAAATCGACTGTATACCTCTACCCCCACCATTATTCCGACATAACCCCGAGATGCTCTACCGAAACTGACTTCCGTGGACGAGACAACGTAAGAAGATGAGGTTGATCATCAAATCAGTTGACCGGAGAAGGTGACTGGTTACAGCTGGCTATAATAAATTAAAACATCTAACCAGAAACTTATTATTTCCAGTATTACCGTAGTAATCCAAAAATAGGCCACATTTCTCCCCAAAAAACAACCTTTATTTAAAAATGTGTTTTGGTTATAAATATTTTTTTTCAATATCAAACTTTGACAATATAAGTTGTTACACTACAAAATTAAGTTATAAACGGTGTTCATTGCAACAACGTGTCACTAGTTTATTAATGGCAGTTAAAATGTGTATGAGTTATATCTCAGGGGTTTGAATGAAGTATATATAAGACAATCTAAAGCAAGCACCAGCTCAAATATCAGAAAGGAACTCTGTAAACTATATATTTACTTTAGTAAACATAATTTACATTTTTTTTTTACTTTCAAAGAATGTTTTCTCGTCTTGTTCTCGTGTCTCAATACTTTTTTATATTCATGTGTCTATATCGTGTCTGACTGAAAAAATAGTTCTCGCACATCCCTACTAACAAATTATTAGTTCACTTAAACATTTATTTTGTTGACAATACCTCAATCAAGCTGTGTCTCAAGTTTGGAATTAATTTAGAAAACAAATATTCCTTTTGGTCGCTAACATTTTCGCTAGACAAAAATCCACCTTGGTGGTTACATGCTCCAAGGTGTTGCTCTCGCAATAAGCTGTTCTAACGATGATAATGAGATCGAGGGTTTTGAATCCTGGTCGGGTGTATTAAGGATTAAATGTTTTCAACTCTCGCTTCATACAAATGTGGCTGAGGAACATAGCTGGTACCATTTGTGTGTGTAACCTCGCTTTCCCAGGGACAGGCTGAAGAACATAGCTGGTACCATTTGTGCGTGTAACCACGCTTTCCCAGGGACAGGCTGAGGAACAAAGCTGGTACCATTTCTGTGTGTCGCAGGGTCGTCTTTCCCCAAGGCGAAGCCGAAGCATGGGCTGGTGACGGTGACGAGGTTAGCGACCCTACGACTGGTGCTGCTACCTGCCTACAGCCGCTGGTGGCTTCAGCAGACTTCTCCCAGAGTGTTCGTCCTCCTGTTTGTCCTCTATTGCCTGCAACTGGTCAATATGGCGCTCTACTTTTTCTGCAGCCAACACATCGATGAGGTAAACCGTTTGTATTTGCACCAGCTGTGATGGTCGAATAGTCTAAGGAGTCACTCTCGCGACAGAATGGTCTGTCGGTGACAAGTTGGTCAAGATTTAAGTCTCGGCTGCGTGTAATAAGGGTGATCTTTTCCTAAATGGTTTCCCCCTCTCCTTCCATGCAAATGTGAGTACACTTCCTCGGGATAGGAAATAAACACACCGCTTCTGACTCTGCGCACCACTGAGCTATCCGAAAATCTTCCGGGTTCTAGGGTCAGTCTTCACTCTTAACTTAAGGAAGAGTTTGTGACGGACGTGCAAATCTATCGGCTCCGAGAGTAATAACTGGAACACTGGGCGATTTATGGACAGCCCTGAGTTAGAACCCTAGTTGATTTCGATCTTAATTGTCACTATTTCTTACTGTAATAATTAGAGATGGGTCAAATTTGATATTTCTGAAAATTAACTTTAAATTTTGTTTTGATTATTGAATCTTTTTTTTTAAAAAAAAGTACAGTTTTATAGTCTCAATACTAAAAATTAGATTTTAAGAATGTCGTTAAATGTTTGGTAGTAAATGATGGTCCCTCGAACCTTTGAATTATTAAGGATATTTGAGATTCAAGGATTCAACACTCAAATCCTTAAAAAAAAAAATTGATTTTACAAGTGAAATTTGTTTTATTTCTTATTGGTGGTTAAGAACCATTTATGATTATAGGATAGATTCAACAACAAGGCCCCAGACCAGTAATTTAACACTTTACTGAATGTATGAATGAATGAATGGAATATGAGAAAGAATTATTGAGCTACTATTTGTATTTTATACCATATTTATACTTCTTATGTTCATAATATTTTCCAAGATTCAAATTTCGAAGGTAAATTGGAGATTCAGATTAGTAAAATAGTGGATTCGACTACTAGGTACCATTAGAAAACGCTATTTTACTTGTCATATCTGTTTTGTCATAAAAAAATCAAGACAACCCTTTTTGAGTAAATTAATATTAATACTGTTTTGTGATCCAACGCCTTAGCTCACTCGGTAGAGTGATCTCCTACTGAGGTAAGGATCCCGAGTTCGATTCCCGGCATGGCCGAAAAATATATAATTAGTGATATGTGGGTTTACCCTTTCACATTGATAAATTAACAGCTGGAGGAGGGATTTTGTGCCTGTCCTAGTCTTAAGTTATATTATAAGGTATATGAAGAAGCTACCACAAGCCTAGCCAGCAGATAGCGGAAAATATACGGCTTGAATAAAAAAAACTTATCACAGACTGGAAACAGTTATAGTTAACGTAAGTAAAAATTATTTTGTTATTTTTCCCAACCACACAAGTCAATGTAGCTACATTTACCAATCGCTTAAAATCTGAATATCAAGTTAAGGCTTTCATAATTGTATTATAAATTGATAAAACTAAAGAAAAAGGAAAAATAAACTATTAAGAGTAAATTTGATGAAGAAAGCCCACCTAGGGAAAGAGGGAAAATGTGGGAGGAGTCCAACACACAAAGGTGACATCTTCTTCCTTTCTTCTGTCTTCTATAGTAGAAGTCACTGCGAATGGTAGTCCACAATATTTAGTTATTTAACTAGATAGCTGTCACCATTATAATCCGCAAAATCAGCAGAATGAAAGAAACTGTTCTCAAAGTTATGTTTCACAAGTATTCGCAATAGGGGTGGGGAGAAGGGAACATTGTAAAATATAAGTTGACGACAGAGAATCAACAAGCAGCTCGGGTGAGTCACCAGCCTCCTCCAGTTACCTTCGTCCCGATTTTCTCCAGGTATTCACACACACATTTTAACACAAATTGAATAATATTTCGGCATTGTTGCCTAATTCAAACTCAAAGAAGAAAGAAGAGAATACAAATAACAAAAACATTGGATTACTCCATTTTGGATCTAAAGAAAAACGGTTAAAAACACATTGTGCCAACTGTTTTTGGAAGTAAAGATAAATTTCTTGGCTATGGTTAGTATTTATATAGGTCTATACATATTTTTTTTAACCATTTAATAATGGTAATAACAATAAAAATAATATTTTGAAAATGTTAATCTTAAAGAAAGAAAGAAGGAAACTATCTTCTGTTGAGGCCTGGTGGTAATCTTGATTTGGTAATCCATTGGTGGGCCATTTCCCACTGTCTAATTTGAGAACTGTTGCATTGTTTATGAAATGCTCTTAATATTTAGGTGGTGTAGCAGGTTTGAAAGTCCTGGTTGTGGGTAACGGCATGGATGGGTACAGGCTTGTCCGGATCTTTGTGGTTTGTGTCAAAACGATGGTCGTAAGGAAGAAAGGCAGTAGACGTCACCTTTGTACATTGGATTCTTCCCACATTATTCCTCTTTACCTTGGTGGGCTTTCTTCATCAAATTTACTCTTAGTAGTTTATTTTTCCCTTTCCTTTATTCTTATCAATTTCCTTTCCTTTAATCTTATCAATTTCCTTGATTATAAAATTATTTAGCCATTGGACCACCTCATTTTTAAACATCATTGAATGAGAGATATCTTTTTGTGATTTTTTACGAATCTCGAATACAATAGGATTTGAGTAATCGTAAGATACAAGCATCCTATCCTTAGTAGTAATGTAACAATTAAAATTTTGTCAACAATGTCTTTGTGTGTGTGTGTGTGTGGGCAGCACGTGTCGCTTTCGGAAGTCCTAGTGCCGGGGGCCATGATGATGATACTGAGCATCATCCACTCACAGATTATATCCACCCAGACCACGGGGGCCAGAGGGCCCATCCGCGCTCACTCGCGGCGCTCGAAACGAGCCAAACGTCGGCCCGCCTCCACCTCGAGATCTCGATGTTTGTATAAGTTTTTCTTGCTTTCAGGACATGTACTGTAGTGAATTCTTGGCATGCTGTGCGAAACTCTGACTTGGTTTCGAAAAAAAATATCTGCTTCAAATTCGCTTTGGGAAAATCTGTTTTGACTTGGCTTTGAAAAAAAAAAAATCAGTTTCAAATGTTCTTGGAGAAATATTCCCGCTTCAAAAAAAAATTTCAGCTTTGATAATTATTACAAAGCTTTATCAATATAACTAGTGACCGTTAAAATACTTATTAATGTTAAATTATTGTGATTCTTAACTGTTATGTACATTACACATTAATGTGAAAGTACCTTTCCCAACAAAATTGGTTGGCCCTTTCACTCTCGCTCTTCATAGAAATTCTCGTGTACTGATATAATCAGTCAATTCAGAAGATGTATTTTAAATAACTCAAACAATAATTAAAAAAATACAACTATGACAGTAAACATATCTACGTGGTAACCATTACTTTGTTCCCGCTGATGCAGGGACGGAGAAATCGGCCAGTGTCGGAGAAACTGGATCCAACAAGTACACAAAGAGGAACAGAGTGCGCAGGTAGGAAAACACAATACCTATAAGTCTAGTGTTCGACATTTTTATCAACTGTTAACACTAGGGATGTGTGAAACTCGAAAATATCTCGACTTAGATGAGAGAAATAATCTCGAAAATTTGAGAAATTTGAGAGAAAAAAAAATATCTAAGCAAATAACTGCCTTAATAAATTTACAAGCCAAAGCGAGAATTTATTATTTCTAATACCGCGTGAAGGCCCAAAAATAGGCAATACTTTCCTCCATCCCTCAAAATAGCCTTCATTAAGAAATGTTTTGGTTATAAACATTATTTTAACACTAACTAATCACATGTGTAAAATGAGATTTATAATGAATGTAAGCAGAGATAAATTCAGATATATCAGCATAAAATCATAAATATTTAGAGTATTGTTAAGTGACCAAAATAAAAGCATTATCTTTTACTTGACCTTTACTTTATTTCACATTTAAAAACTGAACCTTTTTCATCTTTAGAGTATAATATTTCTTGCCCCAGCTCTGTTGACTTTTCATATCGTAACAAGGCACTGCGGTCTACGAGTTGGTAACTCGACGTGTTCCGCTGTTTCTCCTTTCACGTCTGGTTCACATTCTTTTCTCACACGGGGTGCGCTCGGTAGACGAGCTTGGGCACCTCACTTAAAACTCTCTTCATGCTGTCTTAGCGCATGGTTTGTTTTGTTCAGGGCGTCTACAGAAGAGTTGCGTAGACAGCGCTGCGTCGCTTGGGACACTCCTATCAAGGATTCACAGCTCAGTTCGGATCATAGCTACGACGGAACTCGAGCGGGGGTGGCTAAAGATGATGTCGGGTCTGTTCGACGCAGGCACAGGTGAAATAATCATAAACTCTTAATGCTGATAATTATGAATAACCATGACTAACTTAAATGGTTTTAAGCTACATATAACTAATTTAGTCATTTGCCCGCTTTTATGGCTTCAGCATTTAAGGCGTCACACTTGCAATAGAATGGACCGAACAAGACGAGAACGAGGTTTGAAGCCCCGGTCAGGTGTATTGAGGTTTTTTTCCTAAATGGTTTTCCACTCTCCCTCCACACTAATAATTGGCACACATCTTCTAAATTCTTCATTGCTGGTCCCTAACACATTTGTTTAATTAGTACATATGAGTATAATCCGAACGAGCTAAAGAAATAATTATTCTAACTAGAAGTCGCTTTTATATTTGTTTACTCAATTACATCCCTTTTTGAAAAACTTATTTTAGCTTGTTGAGCTGAATTTTGCTATGGATGGACAGGCAATAGGGATAGTTAAATATAAATGGAACGGACGCAATATGCCTTACAATGATTACAGTGAAAAGGACAACACGTCTCACACTTTACACTGCTGCCACGGGACAAAGAGGTAATGGCTGCCTCTTGAAGTAGATCAATTATTACCGCCCAATCACTCGATCAAGGTTTCATTCTTTCGAAACTTGTCAGGAGGGGATGGGAAATGCGCGGCGCAACTTCTTAAAAGATGAAACACAAAATAACACAAAAGGAGAGAAAGGAAATTGGTAAAGAATTAGGGGACACTTAGATAGGATTTTCTTAAAAAAGGCAGCCATTACCGCTTTGTCCACTGGCAGCATTGTAAAATGTTAATTGTGTTCCTTTAATTGACTTTCATGAATCTTCTTCCATGTATAACAAAATTTTAATTTACTGACATGTGTAATTGTCGTGTCCTCTGTTCAGATCACTGGTCGTCCCCGTGGGGGAGGACTCCAGACATAGGGAAGCAACCCCCCTTGACGATGACGGCTTTGAGAGCCTCACTGGCAACGACTCCAGCGAGAACACACAGGAGGAGGTCTCGGGCAACGCGCTGGACTCTGAAATCAAATCTCAAACCGTCGAAAATGCAAAACCTTTGCAAGGAAAATCTTCCTTAAACTGGAGTCCGGAGATTCCCTGCGAAAGTTTTCAGTCCGTCAATACGGCAGAGAGAGATCGCTCCTCTCTTAACCTCGGCGCCAAAACTTGCAACGGTCCGAAAAGTAAAAATCCCGACTCTGAAGACGTATTATTCAAATCAAATTCCAAGGATGTAACTGCGGAAAAACCTGATGACTATGGGTCGTCCGGATTTCATCCGGAAATTAAAGACTCGCATATACATTCGTGTGTTATAGATAATAGAGAAGAAAATGAAGTAGAAAACAAATTTAAAAGACTCAAAACACCCGTTGAAATAGAAATTAATGTTCAGTGTTGTGACGATGTAAAGACTAAATTAATTGAGATGGACGAGCCCACGAATGAGCCCTGTGACGAAATCGGTGGAGTTTGTCGACACGGCGTGAATACACCTTCAAATAAAGGTGATTTACCGCCAGCAGACGTCATTGGGGGAGAAGAGGCGAGAGCCGGAACGCCGCTTAGGAACGCCTGGGTGCACGAGGTGTTGTCTTGTCGGACGCCGACTATCGACAACTGCGCTGGCAGCGATACGGATGGCACAGATCCAGAGGAGACACCACAGGTAGGTGGCGTGTTTTCTCCAAGGCAGGAAACCTAAATTGAAAGTTTCCTTTTGATTAATATGCAGGCCATGATGATGGTGACAACTCCCCTCGCTTTTCATTGTAGAATCCATAGTGTGTTTGTTTCCCCTTTTATTTGTTTTCTATCCACCTTTTCTATACTTTCTTCCAAATATATATTGGTCACCCTTGTGGTATCTTTCCAAGATACTTCGTCCTATCATTCTCTGCTAAGCAAATAAAGTGTTTAGTTTTTAATGCGTGGAATTTAGGTGAACATTAGCTTACATCTTGTGAATGTGGGGAATGCCAGGTCTCCACCGTGGTTCGGATCTCATGTTAAACTGTAGGTCCTTCATTCCATCTCACAATCAACCTACCATTACACATTAGCGTAAGTGCGTATAACCTGAACGGGTAGTAAGACGCGGTGCTAATAATAATAATAATAATAATAATAATAATAATAATAATATTATCTTTGTGCTAGTTTTTTGGCATCATCTTGAAAGATACGTGCAAAAACCTGCTAAATCTAGATTGATTTCCTTTTAGCAGCGTCTTTGGGTTTCAAATTCCCATATTTTATTTGTTTATTGTTTCACTTGTTACACTTTCTTCCCTTGGGGAAATAGGAGTGAGGCGGGGTTTGGATTGTCTCTGAAACCATCTTGTTTTTGTTTTTAATCTCATTCCTGCCACTGCGATCCTATGGTGTGGTAATGTCCCATTATTTGTTTTCTTAATGTATTATTTTTTATTTGATTACTATGTAGGTCGAAATTCGTTTGTTTTACTTCCCCTATTCTGTCCTAGAACTCTTTTTACACGTAATTTATTTAATTTAATCAAAGTAATGTAACTGTGATATGTAAAATATATATATTTTTCAACATTTAAATTTTTTTGTCGGTTCTAAATTCTCCTTTGTTCCAAACTAAATATGTAACATTCCAGTAGGCCAACACTTCTGATAGTGGAGATTAAATTTTATTCTTTCTGTGAATAAGTTTAATATATGGCATTCCTTGGTCAGATTTTATTTGGACTATGTGCAACTTTTTTTTTTAAGTTTCACTGCCTAAAGGGAGGGGACCTTCTAATTCTTCTATTCCCTTAAATATTTAGGGATATTTGATATTTGATATTTGAAAACATTTCAGATTCAAGACTACAATCCTTGAATTTTTTAGTTTTTCATTTGAAATTTGTTTTAGAGCTCAAATACTGTTTATTTAATAAATTTTAACATTTGGTAGATTTAATGCCATGCTTGGAAAGTATTTACAAAAAGTTATGATTTAACGTTTGCGATCATCAGCGCGAGCGTCTGCTTGTGCGCCGTAGTGGCTCCAAGACGCTGCAGCTGTCCTGCGCACCTCAGACACACGGTGGGGCCTCGGAGAGCAGCTGCGAGGAGAGTGAAGACGCCGAGACCGTGTCTTCCCCCGGCACGGTGGGCAGTTGTCCACTGCTGCTCACAGAGGGCACCACCTCCGCTGGAGAGTGGATCGGCGTGACGACCAACAGCGAGGAGTGTAGCTACAGCTCCGAGCTTGAGGAGTCCGACAATCAGCGGGAGTTCACTGTCAGAGAGGGTCTTGAGCTGAACGATCATCCCTTCGCTTGGGAGTTTGAGCTGGTACGGCTTGTCAACCTTCCCTTGGATGTAGGGGTGTGCAACATCCTTGGGGGTCTGAGCTGGTACGGCTTCTAAACCTTTCCTTGGATGTAGGGGTGTGTGACATCCTTGGGAGTCTCAGCTGGTACGGCTTCTAAACCTTTCCTTGGATGTAGGGGTGTGCGGCATCCTTGGGAGTCTGAGCTGGTACGGCTTCTCAACCTTTCCTTGGATGTAGGGGTGTGCGACATCCTTGGGAGTCTGAGCTGGTACGGCTTCTCAACCTTTCCTTGGATGTAGGGGTGTGCGGCATCCTTGGGAGTCTGAGCTGGTACGGCTTCTAAACCTTTCCTTGGATGTAGGGGTGTGCGGCATCCTTGGGAGTCTGAGCTGGTACGGCTTCTCAACCTTTCCTTGGATGTAGGGGTGTGCGACATCCTTGGGAGTCTGAGCTGGTACGGCTTCTCAACCTTTCCTTGGATGTAGGGGTGTGCGGCATCCTTGGGAGTCTGAGCTGGTACGGCTTCTAAACCTTTCCTTGGATGTAGGGGTGTGCGGCATCCTTGGGAGTCTGAGCTGGTACGGCTTCTCAACCTTTCCTTGGATGTAGGGGTGTGCGACATCCTTGGGAGTCTGAGCTGGTACGGCTTCTCAACCTTTCCTTGGATGTAGGGGTGTGCGGCATCCTTGGGAGTCTGAGCTGGTACGGCTTCTCAACCTTTCCTTGGATGTAGGGGTGTGCGACATCCTTGGGAGTCTGAGCTGGTACGGCTTCTCAACCTTTCCTTGGATGTAGGGGTGTGCGGCATCCTTGGGAGTCTGAGCTGGTACGGCTTGTCAACCTTTCCTTGGGTGTAGGGGTGTGCGGCATCCTTGGGGGTCTGAGCTGGTACGGCTTGTCAACCTTTCCTTGGATGTAGGGGTGTGCAGCATCCTTGGGGGTCTGAGCTGGTACGGCTTGTCAACCTATCCTTGGGTGTATGGGTGTGCAACATCCTTGGGAGTCTGAGCTGGTACGGCTTGTCAACCTTTCCTTGGATGTAGGGGTGTGCAACATCCTTGGGAGTTTGAGCTGGTACGGCTTGTCAACCTATCCTTGGATGTAGGGGTGTGCGGCATCCTTGGGAGTCTGAGCTGGTACAGCTTCTCAACCTTTCCTTGGATGTAGGGGTGTGCGGCATCCTTGGGAGTCTGAGCTGGTACAGCTTCTCAACCTTTCCTTGGATGTATGGGTGTGCAACATCCTTGGGAGTTTGAGCTGGTTTTGCTTTTCAACCTTTCCCTGGATGTAGGGGCGTGAAACATCCTTGGGCGTCTGAGCTTTTACGGCTTCTCAACCTTTCCTTGAATGTAGGGGTGTGTGACGTCCACTTTTTCAATTCAAAGTGATGTTGAATCGAATAATTCGAGATACTCTCAAAGCCAAATCAAGACCAAATATTATTTCAGACTTTTTTTTTTCCTCTAACACTAATCTGTGATGGAAATAACAGTAGAATATTAAAACAAAATGACAAATATATGTTTTTGCTTTTATTTTTTTGGACAAAGCTTCGTAATTGTTGAATCTGGAATTTTACTCTCAAATATAATTTGGAATTACAGAATCTTCTGACACCCGTATTCAGCTGGTAGCATCTCTTTTCTACAGAGATAAAGGTCCCGAGTTTTATTCTCGGCTCGACAGGAAAAAATATCACCTTTTTAAATTTTGACTTACCTTTTCACAGTGATAAATTGACAACCAGGAGACTTAATGTGTTTAATTAAGTTAGTTTAAAGTCATGTGCTAATAAAATACTCATATCCAACCCATTTGTGTAATTGAGGTAATTGTATTATATTTAAGAGAAGGTAGAGGAAAGGTGGATAGAAACATATACCTTCTTCCAAATATAATACAATTACCTCATAAAGCAAAATGAGGCTTTCCTTAAAGAGATATATTATGTTAGTGTAATTAGTAAAAATGTGTATAATCCTAACAAGTACAGTGGCCTCATGGCGTCTTTGGTGCCGACTGACAACTCACAACTGACTTCTGACAATCAACATTTAGGTATATACCTACATTTTGACTGTCAAAAGTGACAGCTCCTGTTTTTGCATATCATATGGTTCAGCGTAGGGATACATAATTTGGTCTGGTAACTTTTCAAAGCCGTCAGCTGTCAGCTATGCGCTGTCAATCAGCACCAAAGTAGCCATGGAGCTACTGTAGCTAGCCATAGTGGTGCAAAGAAAATTACAAGACTAATAATATTTCATTAAAAATAGTATCACAAGTCACAGATTATTTATTAAGTGAAGAAGGTCAAATGAAGAAAGAAGAGTATTCCATACAGGCCCTACATAATTCCTTAATACCAATAATTTAGAGTTTTCCCTAAAGAGAACCCTCTTTCATTTAAGGTTTGGTTACCGGTACCAAATTGCTTGAAATGTTCACTAGTTCCATGGCTTTTAGGCATACCGTGATCTTCATTAAGTACTCACAATATATTTTCATAGTCATATTCTAAGGGTATCCGTCACCTTAGCTCAGCCGATAGCGTGTCTCTCTATTGAGATAAGGGTCCATGGTTCGATTCGCTCGCATGGTCGAAAATTTATCATTGGTTGAAATGTGTGTCGACCCTTTCACAGTGATGAATTAACAGTCGGGGGACTGGACGTTGTGTTTGTCCGTATTAAAATTAGATTATAGGACAGGCCCAGCCAGCCGGTAGTGGGAAATATATGACTTGAATAAAAAACTGACCACAGGCTGGAAACTGCAATGGATGTAAAAAAATTATTCTCACCGTAATACTGTTCTGTATCCGCTTAGGTGGTCGGACGGTGTAGTGAGTCGGTCGCATTGTTAGACCGGTCTGCCGATGACGGGGATATAAGTGTTTTCCCACTCTCCTTCCATGCAAACGCGTAAATTACCTCTTAAATGGTTCCGTTCACATCCCTACCCCGTTAGAGTAATTATATATGTGTATAACCTGAACTGAACACAATAATTTAAAAAAATACCATTCATCGGACAAGTTTTGGCCAGTGGTCTGTTCGCTTTACTGATATCAAAATGTATTTCTCTCTTTCAGTCTCATACTGTCCTCAGTCCGAGCTGCGCAGCATCAGATAAAGGTAGAATAAAACTATCTTACCTCTTCTATGGTTAGTTCTTATAGCTACATAGATATGTGATATTTTTATTTACATGAATTTCACTTAAACCCACTTTCATCAAACTCGTTTTTAAATCTATGATATTTAATATCCTTGAAAATCTTATTCTCACAATGTTCTGAGCGAATATATTCTGACCTGGCACATTCTGGCCTAGCACGTTTTAACCTATAGTCCATTCACCATCAGAGTGGTGGTAACTGGCAGCTGTCAGAAGATGTAAATATGTTCAAAAGAAAACCACGATTAAAAACAAAATTGTTTGTTGTGAAAGTTTTGACCGAATTAAAATATAGGTCTTGCAGATTATATGGTTTGGCGTATTGATAGGTTAGAGTAGATCTAGTGACTTTTGCTATCTACCAGTTACCATCACTCCTATGGCTGGTGAACTATACAACCCTAAATAACACATCGACTCACTTGCATACTGTAGCCCTGATTTGTTCGGAATTAAAGGCGAGTTGTTTTAAGTTATTTTTTTATTGTTTTAGAAAAGCGGAGAGGAACGTAAATTTATTTTCTGTTGTTGAGTTATATTTAACAATTCTGACGATAGACCTTAAGGTTTTATTTTATGATAAAGGAAATTGATAAAACTAAAGAAAAAGGAAAAATAAACTACCAAGAGTAAATTTGATGAAGAAAGCCCACCTAAGGAAAGAGGAAAAAATGTGGTAAGAATCCAATGCACAAAGGTGACGTCTTCTTCTGTCTTCTATAGCGGAAGTAATCACACACACATTTAAACACAAAAAGAATAATATTTCAACATTGTTGTCTTTATCAAACAAAAAGAAGAATGAAGAGGGTATAAATAACACAAACACTGGATTACTCCATCTTGAATTTAAAGGAAAACTGTTAGAAACACATTGTGCCAACTGTTTTGGGACTAAAGATAAATTTCTTGGCTATGGTTGATATTTATATAGACCTATTTAAAAAATATATAGTAAGAAAATAAATAATAATAATAATTAAAATAATATCTTAAAATAATAATATAATAATATTTTTTTTAAATGTTAATCTTATCGAAAGAAAGAAACTATTTTCTGTTGAGGCCTGGCCACCTCATTTTCAAACAATATACCTTAAAGGTAATGGTGGGGTGCAGAATACAATTTGACAGTTAAAAGCGAAGTAGACTCAACAATATTGAATATCCCTGCAGCCAAATTAATGTTTAAATACATTCTTTATTGTTTATTAGCCAACAATTTAGCTCACTCGGTAGCCTGTCTGTCTACTGAGCCAATGGTCCCAGGTTCGATTCCTTGGCATGGCCGAAAAATGTATCTTTGGTGAAATGTGGGTTTCCCCTTTTACAGTGATAAATTAATGGCCAGGTGTTGTGTCAGTTCTATATTCAAGTTAGTTTATAAGTCATGCCGATATAATCAAGTCGGGTAAAAAAAGTGCATGATAGATATCTAAAATATACGAAAATATCGTTCATTTTAGAAAAGAACATTAGAGGAAGTATAAATATAATAAAATAATATAAAATAGAATTCATTCGTACATTCAGTTAGGTGTTAAATTACTGGTCTGGGGCCTGGTTTTTGAGTCCATACTATAACAATAATTGGTTCTGAACCACCACTCAGCAGTATTAGAACTCTAAAACAAATTTCACGTGAAAAAAAGGAAAACAAAAAAACTGTTTTGAAAGATGTGACACTTGAATAGCTTTATGGAGCTTAGGATCCTATCCCTAATTTTCATTGTTGAAGCCTCGAACCTCTAAATAAAGGGACGAACTTGATTATTAATTAATGTGTGCTTTTTTACCAGTTAGTTGCACGATCTGGGAAACGCGTGACGTAAAAAAGGCCGACCTGTCGGTTCTTGATATAAGCTCCGCCATCATAGCAAGGGTTGAGTCCATGCCGGAACACATGGACTATTTCTATGGAGGTAAGGAAAACATTACTCACAAAATGCACCCAACGCTGACAATGATGGCTGCCAACTGTAGAAACGGATGTGTGCCGCAGGTGTGGCTGTCTCTG
>CABEEJ010001352.1:137908-148000 GCA_901482245.1 Timema douglasi | reverse complement strand
GTCGAAAGTCCAATTTTAACTCAAATTGAGTTAGTGCTTCCAACTGTTGGACAACCACGAGACCTTTTTAATGCGCCATATATTGTGGTTAAAAGAGGTCTCTGTAATATTTACAATAATTAAGAAAAAAAAGTATTTTCTGGTTTTCTCATGGGGTTTGAAATGTAAAAGTTGATATCCTGGAAAATGTGTGTAGTGTGACTTTCCTCCTGTTTCCCTTGTACCCTTATAATGTAATGTCAATCCTTGGAATATAAAATCGGCAACTTGGAAAGAGAAGTATTGTGATCGTCAAAAAATCTAAGGCTAGAAGGTGTGCATCAACCTCTGACCCAGTTACTGTCCTGTCATATATCCTCTAAGTCTAGAAGGTGTACATAAACCTCTGACCCAGTTCATCTCCTGTCATATATACTCCAAGTCTAGAAGGTGTACAATAACCTCTGACCCAGTTCCTCTCCTGTCATATATCCTCCAAGTCTAGAAGGTGTGCATCAACCTCTGACCTAGTTAATCTCCTGTCATATATCCTCCAAGTCTAGAGGGTCTCATCAATATCTGACCTAGTTCCTCTCCTGTCATATTCCTCCAAGTCTAGAGGGTCTACAATAACCTCTAATCCAGTTCATCATCTGTCATATTCCTCCAAGTCTAGAGGGTCTCATCAATATCTGACCAAGTTCCTCCCCTGTCATATTCCTCCAATGTGTGGTCTTTGAGCACCCGCTGTTAAGCTAGTGTCGCATAGCTAGAAGACGTTTGTATGACCCTATTTACGGGCGCTGAATTCCCTCCCTGGTTAAAATAGGTCTGTGTTGTATTTAAATTAATTTAAAAAAATATTTGCTGGGAACCTTAAGGGGTTTGAAATATGAAAGTTGTTGTTGTTATGGCTCCCCCCTCTCCCCCTCCTTTTCCCTTTTATCCTTCACTGATATTAACTAAAAATAGATCTCAGTTAGGTTTGCATATGAGGAGTAGATATTATCAGAAAAAAAGTGTGTACTGCTGCTATAGTGTGTAAACAATTAAAATAAATGTTTAATGAAGCCATGTTTTATTAATATTGACAAAAAAAAATTATATTGTTATAAAAGTTGTGAAAATATTTACCTTAACTTACGTGTCACTCACTACCCCCCCCCCCCNNNNCCCCTTAAGTTGGACTTTGATTTTTTTTTAAACGGTTAATTGAATGTGCAGTTGAACTCACTGACCCCTCAGTCATAGACATGACACATTATTTAATTAATTAAAATAAACTCTTAGCTAAATTACTCTTTAATGATGATAAAAACCCACTTTGGTGGATGTGTTGTCTAAGGCGTCACTCTCGCAGTAGATTAGACTGCCGATGATGGGGAGATATAGGTTCGAATCTCGGTCGGGTGTACTGAGGCTAGTTTTTCCCACTCCTCATCCATGCAAATGCAGGTATATTCCCTATAAATATAGCCTCCCTCATCCCTAAAACAATCAGCGTAAAGGTGACCTGGCGGTCTAGAGGTAAGGTGTCAAACTTCTGTGCTGGGGGTCCGGGGTTCAATCCTCGGTCCCGGCACAGATTTATCTTCATTTCATCTCACAATCACCCTACCATTACACATTAGCGTAAGTGCGTATAACCCGAACGGGTAGTAAGACGCGGTGCTAAAAAAAAATTAACGTTTCTCCACAGAAACGCAACGCAACAGCAGCAACTTGGGTTATGGATGTACTTGCCCCATTTTACCACTGTAATATTCACATTCATTTGTAAAGGAATTAGTTAATCTCTAAGTATTAATTATTAAAGCAAACTTTCTACTTGTTTAAGATAATCCAACCTTAAGTTTTAGACTAATATTTCTTTTGAAGCTTTGACAAGCTTCATTAGAGACCTTAATGACGTCATCAATTTCTTCTCCTCATTACTGTTTCTCTTGTTCCCGAAGAGGTAATTTTGTTTGATTTACATTCAATTGAAAACGTAATAAATGCATATACATGAGGTTTTTGTTGTTGTTGTTGTTGTTGTTGTCTGCTGTAAAGGAGTCTTCTATAGTAGGACTGTATTAAGAAGAATTTCTGAAAGTAGATGAACACTAAAATTAATTTAAGCTAGCCAACATGGTGCTTGTAAAATTTGACAATATGTAAAAAAGGAACAACTGTAAAAACCCGCTTCGGTGATCGAACGGCCTAAGACGTCACTCTCACAAGATAATGCCCTTATTATTAAGGAAATAAAGGGGTTCGAATCTCGATCGGGCCTATTGGAGGTATTTTTCCTAAGTGTTTTCCCACTTTGCTTTAACCTGAACAGGTAGTAAGAAGCGGTGATAAAAAAAAAGAGTGTATATGCAAATTCGGTTAAATAATATAACTGTGCGCAGTGAAAAGTAGAAAACTAATATAGCTGCGCATAGTGAAAGGAGAAAAAATAATATAACTGTGCGCANTAAGAAGCGGTGATAAAAAAAAAGAGTGTATATGCAAATTCGGTTAAATAATATAACTGTGCGCAGTGAAAAGTAGAAAACTAATATAGCTGCGCATAGTGAAAGGAGAAAAAATAATATAACTGTGCGCAGTGAAAGGAGAAAAACTAATATAGCTGCGCATAGTGAAAGGAGAAAAATAATATAACTGTGCGCAGTGAAAAGTAGAAAACTAATATAGCTGCGCATAGTGAAAGGAGAAAAAATAATATAACTGTGCGCAGTGAAAGGAGAAAAACTAATATAGCTACGCATAGTGAAAGGAGAAAAAATCATATAGCTGCGCACAATGAAGGGTAGACAACTAATATAGCTGCGCACAGCGGACAGTCTCTCACAGGTCACAGTTATATGCGTGTTTCATAATTCAGCCTAATTCTCGGCTTAGTCATTAAAGAGTTTTAATTGGGTTTTTTGCCCCTCATAAAGTTCATTAACCCAACTACTCACGCAAGCTCGATGGAAACTTAACTGCCTGACACCCGGTCATCACAACTAGGGCCGCGAGCAACGTATGGACCGTCACTTTATAGTTATCTGTTATTTTTTGTTTGACAGGCGCTTAATACAGAGTGGGGCAAAAAGTGTTGACACGTTTTGATAACACTTTATCTTTTCCATCTTGACTAATAAATGCTTACAAATTAAACTTAAAATAACAATAAAAGATTGACAGTTTTCTACATACTCATGAGTTATTTGTTAAAAACCCGCCTCAGTGGTGTAGTTAGCTAACGCGCTAGACGTGTTTAGCTCGACTGCCGAGGACGGGGAGATCGAGGTTAGAATCTCGGTCGGGTGAACCGGGGGCGGGTTTTTCCTAAATGGTTTTCCACTCTCCTTCCACGCAGATACGGGTTCACTTCCTCTAAATTCAACCTTTCCAATTCCTAACCCATTAGCGCAATTAGAACCTAAGCGTATAACCCGAACGGGTAGTAAGACGCGGTGCTTAATAAATATTCGTTAAAACAATGTCCATGAGGTGGTATGAAAAGGGACGCAATGAAAAGCCAGTGTTATTGAAGTTTTTATGGCAAAAAGTTTTTTGGCCAAAATAAATAAAATATTCCTTCAATATAGACATAAAATTTAATTTTATTCACATGGTTGACATCAAACTGTCCTGAAATTTAATGACGACTTTTTCTCTTAATTAAAACAAGTTAGTTAGGTAATAACACCATGGTCATGACAGATATTAAACAACTGTTGATATCAACATGTGAATGAGAGTAAGTTATATGTTTGTACCGGAGCGATATCGTATTTACTTTGGCCAAAATAATGTTTTGCCATAAAAACTGCAAAAACACTGGCCTTTTATCGCGTCCTCTACACTCCCACCTTAAAATACTCATTATTATACACAATAATTTGGTGGATATGCACTCCTCGAAGCAATGCATGACTTGGTATAATGTTTCTAGTTGAATTACTTGTAATTCAACTTAATTGTGCACTATCATTAAAATTATAATTATAAATATGTTTCAAGAAATATGATATTCTACATTTAACCCTAATTGTATGAAATAATTGTCTTTAGAATTTGTTTCAATTACTCCTGTGATAATAAAAAACAACAACTCAGTTCTGACAACTGTGACGGACAACATACGCGACGATACCTAGTTACAGTTCTACCAACGTACACATCACGAAATAAGAGGGGGATCCTCGTAAAATCCATCCAGCGTAGAAGTAAAGATAACTGACAACTAGGAGACATTGATTGAAAGTCAATATTGTGGAAATAGTTATTATTTTCTTGGATATAATATTAACGTTAAAACCCGCCTCGGTGGCGTAGTTGGCTAACGCGCCAGTCATGTTGAGCTGCTCTACTGCTGAGGACGGTGAGATCGAGGTTCGAATCTCGGTCGGGTGAACTGGGGGTGGTTTTTCCTAAATGGTTTTCCACTCTCCACGCAAATGCGGGTTCACTTCCTCAAATTCACCCTCCCCTATTCCTAATCCATTAAGGTAATTAGTACTTAAGCGTATAACCCGAACGGGGTAATAAGACGCGGTGCTAAATATTATTATTATTAACGTAAAAAAATGTTAATAAACGGTCCTAATGATACTTTCCTAAGTATTACTATATTGTTAGCGTTTTCATAAATTAGTCAAAGTACAAAATATATTCATAAAACTATCGTGTTTATTTTTTCTCGGTTGTGACAACAAGAGGTATTGTAGCTCATGAAATAATAAATTAAAGAGTATTATATTAACCCTTGTATCTTGTTATAACTGGTCATCAAAATAAATACATTTTTTTATATAATTTGGAGAAAGAGCTATACAAAATATTAGTTTCATAATTAAATGTTTTTAATGTTTTAAACACATGCGCATAAACACAACCGAGAACTATTTGTATTACGTCATCAACAGTCCTGATTCCATCCTGTTCAGTATATTAAACTTTCGTGTGAAGAGAAAGAAGTCTTTAAGAAGCTTTCGTTTGAAAAGAATTGTTTTAAATGAACCACAGACGCCAGCGTCCATAGAATAAATAGTTCGGTGCACCGCACAAACTTTCTTTTGCTTTTATCTTAAAATATACATTTTAATAAAAACTCGTAAAGTTTGTGGAACTAAATGATAGGTCTATACATTGTTGTAGAAACACCACACCAAAGATCATAAGTGAAATAATATCCACAGTTGATTACTTTCTCTATGGCATTATGAACTTGGAACAATGTTACAGAAAAATTGATAAAAGAGAAACCTCTTTGTCCACCAAAGAGCATAAGAATCAAATTCATTTTCAAAGAGCTGAATTAAAATATATATATATATATATTTGCTTATATCTCAGAACTTATTGGTTTTATAATAATATATTTCGAATAAAAGTGCTTAATCTTTAATAGAACTACAACTTTACAATCATTAGCTAGATCGTATCTCAAATAGTTGCAGAGAAATGATAAAAAAAAAATTGGGAAATTTCCCTCATGGAATGTACTTTCAAAGTCATTTTCATGAGAAAACGACAATCGCCATTTTGTTTGTAAAAAAAAAAAAGTTTAGAGATAACATTTATCAAAATCTCGAGTTCAAATTTTTTTTGGACGATCACAATACGCTCTCTCCGAGGTGTCGAGAGGAAGTAAAAACTAAACTAATGTAAGATTTTTTTTTTGTTGCTTAAGGTGTTGATTGCCAAAAAGTGACAACAACTCAACATATCGTCTTGCAGATCATATGGTTTGGCGTATGAATACATGAGAGTAGAGCTGGTAGCTCTTGCCAGCTGTCAGTTACATACACTCCTCCGTACTGTATGCGTGAGTGAAGATGATGTCACTAGTAACAATCTGACAATAGGCCCTAAGGACCGCCTGACGGAGTGATTACCAACCTGACAGACAGAGGAGGGGACAAAGGGTTGTCGGTCAACCTCACATCAGCCAGATTAACCCTCAGGATGTCTGAAACGAAAGACAATGACACCGCTATGGTTGGTATTCCTGAGTCTACAGCGGCTCTTGTCATGAGACGAGGTGACGACATACCTAGACAAACTAGAGGAGAGAGCAGAGCTAGTGGCTAGTGTATACCCCTATTTTATTACGAATGGACATAACTGATAGCTAGAGAAGCTACTAGAACAAGGGCTGGCAACCTTTTATTAGTGTTGTGACGACGTAATATTGCAAAGTCGCACAGCCAACCTAAGCCCACCCAAATCGCTTATATTCTTATACTTGATAAAAAGTAAAACGGTGACCTGGTGGTCTAGGGGTAAGGTGTCGGACTTCTGTGCTGGGGGTCCGGGGTTCACTCCTCGGTCCCGGCACAGATTTATCTGATTGCCAAACCCTTCCTTCACCTCTGACAAGACATCTTGTGAATGTGGGGAATGCCAGGCCTCCACCGTGGTTCGGATCCCACGTTAAACTGTAGGTCCTCCATTTCATCTCACAATCACCCTACCATTACACATTAGCGTAAGTTCGTATAACCCGAACGGGTAGTAAGACGCGGTGCTAATAATAATAATAATAATAATAATACGTACAACCATTAAAACCAATTCAAATTGATATTGTAAAATGTAAAAACATGTTTATAAATCAAAAACAACTACTGTTTCTTGAATATTTAATATTTTAATTATAAATAAGAAATATCAGAATAAATACACAAGTTATAAATGTGTTTCGAAAAATTTAATTTCTAAAGACATTATTTTGAAATTTGGAAATAAAAAAAAACTGAGTAATTGAAACATAAAACACGTTGTTATTGAAATTATTACTCAAGTCAATGGTTTTAACCAAAAATAAAGGTTTTAAATTATTTTTATTCAAATCGCTCAGCGTGACATTGAGAATCGTTTCACGTGCTACAGGTTGCCGACACATTTAGTAGAACAACTTCCACGTATTCATACGTCACGTCTTGTGATATGGAGCTGTTTTATAACGGGCAAATAAACTTTCTTACTATCAAAGTTGGACTGTTATTCTTGAATATTCAAAGGTATAATTTAGGGGCGCCATCCAAGGTATTTATTATGAGGATAGTATCTCTAAAACTACAAAACTACTAAATACAGCCTTATTTATCTTATAATTCCTTTTTGTGATTATTATTATTATTATTATTATTAAGTGTTATGTCTTACGACAGATCCATGCCTTCTGTCAGTGAACTTATACCACCGATGCGCCCCGTCCTCTGCCTCCTCCTTCAGCTCACAGAATTCTCTTCTTTCCTTCAAGTCCTCCAATATTTGAATCTCCCTCCTTCCTAAGCTCCTCTTTCGCTCAACCTTTCCTTCCATGACGTCATATAGAAGACAGTTCCTCCTAAGGACGTGTCCGATCCAGTTTGCTTTGTACCGAAGAATCACGTCCAAAATGGTTCTCTTCTCACCCACTCTATTCTATACAGTACTTTATTTTGTAAATAGAACATCGGCTACAATGCAAGAACAAGTGAAAACAGATCGTCAAATGGATCACATTATAAATTATGTGAATGTTGGATATGGACCCGTTTTTTCATTTTAAAACGCGCTTGTTAACACGGATAACCGTGATTCTAATGTATTTCCTTCTATAGATTTAGCCATATAATAAAAAAGCGCTTGTATAACCGAAAATTTACCCCTCAAAAATTTAAATTTCGAAAAAATATTCAAATAAGAGATTACAATTATTTCAAAAGACGTCAGTCCTAACACCAATTTATTGAGTTATCATCAAAAGAGTTTTAATTTTTTTTTTTTTCTAAATGAAAGCATTTACTTCCAGAAGAAAGAAAATCTCAACGTTTACAAATCTTTAATAGTGAAGCCATATTCTAATATTAATATATATATATATATATATATATATAATTTTAAGTTATTCGATTAAAGTATGGATGTTATTTTGGCTAAGTTCCTTCCCAATATAGCGAAAAAAATTTTTGAATTATTTAAAAAATAAAAAGGTATTTTGCTTTATATCTGTACATAAATCAATAAATGTCTGAATTTACGCTGAGATTTTCTATAAACCCTGTGATTTGACAAACAAGAAAGTCGAATTTGAAATTTAAATTAAAAAAAAATATATATAATAAAATGAAGTAGGAACTCTTTACATTTTATATTTAGCTCCTCTGATAAACTTTAAACTAAAAAAAAAATGTTTCACCAATAAAAATAAAAACTGGGCTCGTCCGGGATTTGAACCCGGGACCTCTCGCACCCTAAGCGAGAATCATACCCCTAGACCAACGAGCCATGAAATTATATGTAGACTATTTTATAAGTTAACCTGACCAGAGTCGGTGAAAGCTGTGAATATTCTCCTACGTCATCAAGTGGACACACAAAGTAGGTCAGAGGTGTGGAGATGTTTCAAGTCGCGCTTCCGACGTCATACGCACATAGCGTGTGTGCCATTAGTTAGATTCTTACTGTGGGCTTCTTACTACCCGTACCCATATGTACTAATTACGCTAATGAGTTAAGGACGTGGAAGGTTTAATTTTAGAGGAAGTGACTTATATTTGAAATATTTAGCTTGTACTTTCTGAACCGACCGATTTTTAACAGCACACAACTTATAAACCGACTTAAATCTTAAACAAACACAACACCCAAACCCCCCCTGGACCATTAATTTATCACTGTGAAAGATGAAACCTACATTTCACCGATGATAAATTTTTCGACCATGCCGGGAATACGAAACCGAAACCCTTAACTCTGTAGGAAGAGACAAGCTACCGACTGTGCTGAGGTATCGGGCTACTCAGAGGAAGTGAACCCGCATTTTCGTGAAGGGAGAGGGGAAAAAATGTGTATATAAAACCCACTCTCAAATACACCTCAAACGAGATTCGATCCCGTATCTCCTCGTCACTAGCAGTCCATTCTATTGCGTGAGTGACGCCTTATTAGACCATTCGACCACTGAGTCAGTAGTGATCAAGTATTTAAATATATATATATATATCAAACAAATATAGTCATACTCTGTATTAGTAAAGCCTAGGCTGCTTAAAAATTAACAATTCGTGTATTTTTGAAACAAAAACAATTGGTTGGTAAATATTGGAGAGAATATCGACAAATTTGAAGACAAATTAAAGTTCAAGTAATAATTTTATAAAGTAAATGGTTTTTGGTGGCCGCATGGTTTAACGCGCTACTCGCATGTTAAACTAGACTGCCGAAGATGGGGAGATTGGGGTTCTATCCTGGTTAGGGGGGCACTGAGGGGGGGATTTTCCAAAAAAATTACATACTTACTCATCCCTAAAGCTATTAGCGTAATTAGTACATAAGCGTATAACCAAAATGGGTACGTAGTAAGACGCGTTGCTCAAAAAATCATATAAATAAACATTGATAATGTTATTTTATACTATAATTTTATTTTATAGGCACTGATGATATCTATCAAAAGTGACAGCTATAGATCACATGATTTGACGTATGGATACATAAAAAATGTTTGAATAGTCAATATAAGTTCCTATTTATCTAAGTCGTAAACTGTAAAAACCAAACCGATGAGAAAAAGCGGTTCGTTGATCTTTCGTATCTCTTCCTAACTTGAGTTGTTTTTTAAGTAGTTTCCCTGTGTTTACAGTTTCCGAGACAGCTTTGATTCGTTCATACGCTCCAGTGGCGTCGATATAATCTCTGAATGGACCAGGGTGAGCAGTAAAAAGAGGGTTAAGTTCCGTCTGGAGAGTAAGAAACCATAAAGCTGAGAAAAAATAAAACACATTATAGTCGAGGATGAGAAAGTACCGTCACCAGAGTCAAGTGACAAAAACAGTAGCCTCGGATCAATCTACACTGGTGCAGGATTTCTACAGATATATTATTATTAGCACCGCGTCTTACTACCCGTTCGGGTTATACGCACTTACGCTAATGTGTGATGGTAGGGTGATTGTGAGATGAAATGGAGGACCTACAGTTTAACGTGGAATCCGAACCACGGTGGAGGCCTGGCATTCCCCACATTCACAAGATGTCTTGTCAGAGGTGAAGGAAGGGTTTGGTAATCAGATAAATCTGTGCCGGGACCGAGGATTGAACCCCGGCCGCCAGCACAGAAGTCTGACACCTTACCCCTAGACC
>CABEEJ010001352.1:82737-110989 GCA_901482245.1 Timema douglasi | reverse complement strand
AGCCAGATTTTTAAATTTTTAATTAGGCTATTTTTAGCAAATTTTTGAAGAAAATGTTTTAAATCTGGTTTAGAATTACGTTTCAGAGATAAAGTTTCCACTTGAAATAAAATCGGGCACAATGGAGGGGCGGGGGGGGGGGGAAGGGGAAGGGGGCTTATATAATTCTTATACCACAGTGGGTAGCGGGCAACGCCGTGCAGGCTTGCTAGTGTATATATATATATATATATATAATATGAATTCTGTCGAGACATCCCCGTGTTTTTTCGAACCAAGAAGTTACCACTTTTCCGCTGTCATAATATCTGATGGGGAGGTGAAATCATTTCGGCGGTCCGTTAACAGTTGGACACGTCAAGAGGATCTTGCATGTTTTATTACACGCTACACGCTACACGTCACGTACTCTCTCGTCTCGCGGGTAAGCAGACCTTAGAGGGACGCGACCTAGCGGCGCGACGGGGAGTTGAAATCACCTCGGGGACATTCTCAGGAATTTTCACGGCATGAAGAAAAAAAAAATACAGAAAGGGTGAAGCGGGTTCATATTTTCAGTCCTATGGTGCTATAGCTTGATTAAATAAACTGTCGGTTATTTTCTTACTTTTTTTTTCATTTTTATCTCATCTCATCTCACTGGTCAATCTAAGTTATCATAGCAAGGTGGATGCGGTTGGAATGAGATATCTAAGAAATGCGTGTGGAAAAACTCATATGGACAGGTCAACGTGAAAGAAGCGTGTTACGTTGGTTTGGACATGTCGAGAGGATGAGTGTGGATGGAGTGTGGATGACGAGACAAATATATGAAGGTAGAGTGTGTGGATCAAAATGAAGGGGTAGGCCATGTGAGACTTGTCTAAATGTTGTAGACGAATGGGTGAAAAAGAGAAACATTAATAGTTTTAATAATAAAAGATCATGTATGACTCTGTGTATGGATGTTGTTGAAGAGAAGGAAGTATACAAGGATAGGGAAGTGTGGAGAAAGTTAGTCAGGATGGATTAAGTACGGAGCTGTAGGTATGTATGGATGTGTGTATGTATGTATGTGTGTGTGTATGTATGGATGTGTATGTATGTATTTATATATGCATGTATGTACGAGTATGTGTGTATGTATGTATACATGTGTGTATGTATGGATGTGTATGTATGTATATATTTGTGTGTATGTATGTATGTATGAATGCATGTATTTATATATGCATGTATGTACGAGTATGTGTGTATGTATGTATACATGTGTGTATGTATGGATGTGTATGTATGTATATATGTGTGTGTATGCATGTATATATGTGTGTGTATGTGTGTATGTATGTATACATGTGTGTATGTATGGATGTGTATGTATGTATACATGTGTGTATGTATGTATGAGTAAGTGTGTATGTATGGATGTGTATGCATGTATATATGTGTATGTATGTATGTATGTATGTATGTATGAGTATGTGTGTATGTATGGATGTGTATGCATGTATATATGTGTGTGTATGTATGTATGTATGGATGTATGTATGTATGCATGTATTTATATATGCATGTATGTACGAGTATGTGTGTATGTATGTATACATGTGTGTACGTATGGATGTGTATGTATGTATACATGTGTGTATGTATGGATGTGTATGTATGTATGTATGTATGTATGCATGTATTTATATATGCATGTATGTACGAGTATGTGTGTATGTATGTATGTATGCATGTATTTATATATGCATGTATGTACGAGTATGTGTGTATGTATGTATACATGTGTGTATGTATGGATGTTTATGCATCATCATAATTTCCTCTTCCACTGTCTTCTGTCTTGTTTGTTCCTCTTCTTGTATCAATCTATTCATATAATTCTTTAAATCTCTAAATAATTAGTATATAGTTAGTTCACCCTGATGTTGAAAATGTAATTTTAACCATTCACTTTATGTTGATAAGTGTTTTAACTCTCCCCAAGACCAACAAAAGGTTAAAATGGGCGAAAAAACAAAATAGAGCGGGTTAGGATATTAAACATAAGGGAAGGAGGTAAAGATAAAACCGAGAAATAAGCTAGTTTACCTTCGGGACAAGCACATTCTGTGGAGGGGGTAGGGAGGAAGGGGTATTCCATTGCCCTGGGCGGAGCGAGGTTGTTTTAAATTGCAAATGAACTTCTACCGGAAGTGAGGGTGGGTTGAAAGGGTAGAGGGGAAAGAGGTGGGAAACAAACAATCACTTCCACAGATAAATCTTCTTCTACCCTGTTCTATTCGAGATTTTTACCCCGGAAACTATTGGGCTCAAATTCTAATAGCTTACCTCCCTTACTTCTTTTTATTTCGAGTATCGCTTAATATTGAGGTGAGGGAGGGGATACAATTGAGGTGAGGGAGGCGATACAGTTGAGGTGAGGGAGGGGATACAGTTGAGGTGAGGGAGGGGATACAGTTGAGGTGAGGGTGGGGATACTATTGAGGTTTGGGAGGGTGGGGATTTTTTTTTAGCACTTCTTCATTGGTCACCCGATCTGTCCACTTTATCCTCACTATTCTCCTCCAGCCACACACATATCCAGGCTTTCCACATATTTATTCTTTGTTCTTACTCAGGACCCGTGTATCAGCTCCGTGCAAGGCTATGACCCATATATTACAAATACACCAGGCCCTATGGCCCTATGGCTCTATGGCTCTATGGCCCTATAGCCCTATGGCTCTTGCGTATGTTGCTTCTCACACATTCGCTAAAACAACAAAGATCAGAAGAGAATCGTAATGACATGAACTGCTTTAAGCCAATCACAAGATCTCAGCTTCATCGGCGTTGTCCGCTCGGTGCTACTTTAAATAACTTCAGCGTTCCCTTTTCTGCGCGACATCGGGAGAAGCAATTAGTCCGCACGCGCCTGAACCAACCGACTCAAATCAGTGCGCATGTGTGGAAAGCGATGTACTAGCAGACGGCGGGCTCTATTGTTGGGAAATGGTTTAAAATAGCTTGTTAGATGGAAAGCGCGTGAGTCATTTTCCCTTTTGTTTTGTTTAACAACATAACAATTTTAAAACGGCCACCGTGATATTAATCCATTAGATTTTTCTTTTCTTCTAAATCAGCCGTTTCTAGTAGCCTTTGTGTCGCTAAGCATCATGGGTCAACAAACATTTCTGCTAGCGTGTGAATTTTTGGGCCAATCTGCTCTTTATTTTTGACGAACGTATAATAATAATTATTATTACTATTATTAGCACCGCGTCTTACTACCCGTTCGGGTTACACGCACTTACGCTAATGTGTAATGGTAGGGTGATTGGGAGATGAAATGTTGTCAGAGGTGAAGGAAGGGTTTGGTAATCAGATAAATCTGTGCCGGGACCGAGGATTGAACCCCGGACCCCCAGCACAGAGGTCCAACACCTACCCCTAAACCGCCAGGTCACCTTCATATCCATTAATTACATACATAATCAATAAATATAGTACCTATATTTGGTTAAATATAACTTTCACACTCATGGAAACCGATTTTCTCGTGAGAATATAGCCTATAATATAAACTGAAGTTTTTTGTTTTTGTTGTTGGTGATCGAACATTTTAAGAATGGACCACCGAACTGTCCACTTGGGAGTAACCTTACTTTCTTTCGAGGGTTAAAAAAACAACATTATTTCCGTAACTGTACATCATACAAAATAAATCAAACAAGACCCTAACCCTTACGACAGAAGTACATTTTTATTCATATCACGTCCTTTTCTTTGATTCCCACAAGTCTCTGAAACTTTTCAGGTGAACTATTCATCTCTAAAAAAAACCCCGACATATATCGTAAGTTAGTTGTCAAAAATGCTTGAAGGGCAACTTCCCACCTCCACAAATTTCAACCCAAAGCCCCCGCCTGCCAATACTTTTTTTTTATTATTTTCGACCCGAGTGGGGCGTGGTCGGGGTGAACACAGTCGGAATTTAAAGCTGAAGTTGTCGTCGTAACATCCAACACCCCCCTCTCTCCCCCGTCAATACCCCTTTCCACCTCTTTCTCTTTCCCTCTGAAAGAACTTTTGAAATTCACAGAGAGCTACAAAACTCTTCTAAGTCACATCTTATTTCTTTCTCTCGCCGCAGAGTAGTCAAACAGTCTTTGGCCACGACGGGGACGTGCCGACGGGGATAGAAATAGTGTACGGACAGACGGGAAAGAGGGAGCTGGAGAAGGGGAGGGGGGAGGGTCTTAACCGCAAGTACCTTCTGTTCAAAGGGAACACAGAGAAGAGCGAGACCACCGGTCCAAGCCTCGTAATCACAGAGACTAGGACAGATGGACCTATTATTAATCACCGCCTAATGCTCACTCGGCGTTTCGGTGCAACAGCGTCTTATGTCTTATATCGGTCAGTGGACCAACGGACTAAACGGCGTCACCCTCGTGTTCATACTGGCCCGCTTATGAAGGGGAGATCGGGGTTTGAATCCCGGTCAGGTTTACTAAGGGTGATTCCCCTCCCCTAAATTGTTTCCTATTCTCCCTACACGCAAATGCGGATATATTTAATCTGAAATGCTTCCTTCCTAAATCTACCACATACAGTAGCGACATGGCTTCTTTGGTGCTGACTGTCAGCGCTGAAAAGTTACCAGACCAAATTATGTATCCCTACGCCAAACTAAATGATCTGAAAAAACATATATTTAGCAACTGTCACTTTTGACAGTCAAAATGTAGGCATATACCTCAATGTTGACTGTCAGAAGTCAGCTGTGAGCTGTCAGTCAGCACCAAAGAAGCCATGGGGCTACTATAGTAGTTATTATATATGCGTATAACCTGAACAGGTAGTAAGGTAGTTGAATATTAATTTTAACCCTGGCCTTTAAACATTATGTTTTTTTCCTTGCTGGCAATATAAAATTTCAAAATAATCTAAATCGTACCTAAGAATTTTTATAATTAATGTTTTTCTTTATTTAGGTGTTTCATTCGCTCTCTACCCCCGAGTTCTACTCATACATCAATTAGGTCCATTAGTTCGAAAGTTAGAAGGGAGACTCGAAGGTCGAGAGCGAGAGGAACACCTGTATATATACATGCTATATTTTATTAGACTACTATAAAGCCACACGTCTGACATTAATGTTTGCCCACTTCCAGATGAGCTAAAAACTTGAAATTTGACAAACTTAATAGCTTCTATCCTGTAACCGAGGGGAAAATTCAAAAAAGTTAGAATTTTAATTTATACCCCCTCCCCTATCAAAAATAAATTCAAAATGTCGGAGCAACTTTAAAGTCGGTGTGGACCTTTCTTTGGAGGTCTCTTGTCGCTAAACGGTAAGACCTATCAAAAAAACGGCTCTGGAATTACATTAGTTTACATCCCCTTGCAAAGAAAACTGACCGGGGGTTTGGGGGCGTAGCCCCCAACAAGCAAATCGAGTTCATATACAAAAATATAGGCTATATATTAAAACGCATGTTATTTAGAAATATTCTTAGGTATGATTTGGATTAATTCGATATTTTTTAATTGCCATCAAGAAAAGAAGTAATATTTGAAGCCCAGGGTCAAATTTAATCTTCAAATACTCAACGGATTTTGCTTTAGAAGAACATATTTTAAATAAATATTGTTTGAGATATATTTTTGTATTTGTTATCATATCATTGTCATAGTTTATAACTACAGAGAGTGCCTATTGAGAGGGAAAATTCAATGGAAAACTCCCCGTATTAAAATAATAGTAATAATAACTGGATGTTGTTTTATTTGTGTGTGTACAATATGCCTATTGTTTATTTTGTTATTGCAAGGTTTGTCGCTCACAAGCAATTTATATGATTATTTATTTTCAAACAAATTTAACTGCCATATTTGTATCAAGCTTAGTAAATAACTGAGCAAATAAAATACAAAACCGTTTATATATTTCCACATCATATATTTTTCAACAAGGCAGCCCTTGTCGGAGGAGTAACAAAACATTCTAAAAAAACAAAACAGATACATTCACAATTGTGTTATAATCAGGGTTAGAATTTTGATAACATCTTTTTTTTTGTTCATCACCGATAATATTCGTGTACACATGTTTATATAACCCACTTTGGTGGCTACATGGTTTAAGGCGCTACCCTCGCAATAGACAATACTGTCGAAGATGTGGATTTTGGGGTTCGATTCCGGCCGGGTGTACAGAGATTGGTTTTTCTAAAATTGTTTTCCCCTCTATCTCTCTGCACGCAAATGCGGGTAGCCTGCCTCTAAATTCAACCCTTATTATTTCTAACTGGTAACAATATGTGGTGCAGAAAAACTTCTGTTGATAATCCGTTGGTTGTGGAAACTTTTTTTTTATCACTTTGTTTTTTTGCTGTTGTAATTTTAGATTTTTTGGTCATATTTTCTTGTACGGATTTTTAAAGGCATTTTTCTATAGTAAGATTTTTTTTAAATACTATCTATATTTATATTTATGAATGTTTAAATACTCAAACATCAGCCCCTCTTTGGTCTAGTGTTCAGAGTTGCTGGATACAGATCCGAAGGTCCCAGGTTCGATCCACGGCACTTCCAGATTTTCCGTAAAGTAGTGTGCTTGGAACGGGGTCAACTCCACCTAGCGAGGACAAATTAATAGCTACTTTAATGAAAATGTAGCACCTATGGTTCTAGAAAACTGAGATTAAAGTCTGGAGGATTCGTTTGGCTTATCAAATAACACCCTAAATCCGCAAAAGTTGGCTTTATCTTCGCCAACATGTGACGGTCATTGGGTCGGTATAGCTCGATTGTGGGCTGACACCATGGATTTTATTTATAATAAGGTAACATAATTTTTTTTAAATACATCTTTCAACATAGTCAAATAATGAACTTTGTATCCTCTTTGCTTGTCTGGTTGTAAAATACACATTCCTGGTGAGACTGTAACTAGACTGGAGAGGGTTGTGTTGGGAGGGGGTAGCTATTACTTCTGAAGGAGGTATTACACATTCCTGGTGAGACTGTAACTAGACTGGAGAGGGTTGTGTTGGGAGGAGGTAGCTTTTACTTCTAAAACAAATATTTGTAAATTATTAGTATTACAGTCAGCAGAATCTAAGAGTTTAGTTGTTAACTGCTTTTCATTGCATTTAACATTTTTAAAGTGAGTGTTTGATTTGGTCGTGTGCTCAATACGAGTTTTTTTTCAGGTCATTATTTATAAAATTAAAGTCAATTGGTTCATTTTTTTGGTTGTTTTTGATCATGTTTACCTAGGTAAAAAAAGTCCCGGTCCTAGTTATAATTAATAAACACCCCCCTGACTTTATTGAATACGCTACTAGAAGTGATGATAATTAATTAACACAAATTAAGCGCTCTTCATGGTAGCGCAATTTTAAAAATTGGTAGTTAAAATTAAACGGGAAAGATTGCTAGCTATTTATTTAAAGTGCATAGTTAAATGAAAGTATATGAAAGAGAAAGATTAATTGTATTGTTTGGAAAGAAAACATCGTAGTTATTTCTTGTTGTTCAGAAACTAAAATAAGTATTTTAATATTAATTATTCTAATAAAGAAGAAGATATAACTATAGAAAATTTAAGATTTTAACCTTAAACTTTGAGACCAGTTATATACACGTCTAGCACAGATAGAGAGATAGATCATTTATCTCTTTGTTTAGCAAAGAGTGTCGAGTTTACCCTCTGGGTGGTAAATAAACCGGCCTCCCTTACACTCTTGTGTCAATTTACTTCACGGACCTATAGGCGGGTGGCTTCAGTCAACACTCCTTTACTTGGACATGGTCTATACACACACATTCATGCATACACAAACACACACACACGTATGTACAGGGTGTTACGTAACATGTGGGACCACCCTTCATCGGTGTACGGGCGAGACACAAATAATTACATGTAAGAGCATCATTATTTTAAGGCTTATTCTGGTAGGAGGTTATCCCACGCTTGTACAGGGAAGTCAAGAGTATTGGGTTGCCATCCTGCTTAGAACAGAATATAGCTCATATAGCTTGCATCCTGTTGACGAGAGAGCACGGTGCGACCGATGGACCTTCTGACTGGTGTGAATCGAGATCAGCATGTGTGTGAGAAGAACACACGGTTGTTGAATGTTGGAAGCCATGCTGGATGCATGTGTGGTGGAGTAGCCGGTTAGACGAGGTGACGTTATAACATGTGATCTAGCGGTTCACCCCTGCCGGAGGGTCGATCGCGGGTCTCTGGGTAGTTTTCGCGAGTCCCGTTATCGCGCGTGCTCCCTCGTCACGGGGATTACCTCATTCTTATGTAGTAGTTTAGCATCTGACTAAAGTGATAAATAGATCTTCTTGGACTAACTTGCTAGCCTCATTCCCCACGAACCATCAATCCCAAACCCTACCGCTCGGGGTCCATTCCAACCATGTAACCCCCTAGGGTGCTCCGGTAGTGTAGTAGTTAGGGTTGGCTACCGGGTACCCAAAATAAAATAGGGACGTTATAGACAAAAGTTAATATATACATGTGTCCCATTTTACATTTTTTCCAAGTTATAGTCATGTTTGGGAATGCCAGGCCTCCATCGTGGTTCGGATCCCACGTTAAACTGTAGGTCCTCAATTTCATCTCACAATCACCCTACCATTACACATTAGCGTAAGTGCTTACAGCCCGAAAGGGTAGTAAGACGCGGTGCTGCTAATAATAATAATAATATTAATAATAATAATAATGTCCTGTTTGTACTCCAGTAACGTAGAGCTGCTCAACATCTTAGGAAGTGATCAAAATGGCCTTTTTTTTGGTCTAAATCCAAGACTGCAGTCGTCGTGTCTTAGAATGCCGCACTCTTTCAAAAATACCAGCAGGTGTTTGTCGGATTCGTCGGCAGCCTTCTTGTATATGTTGACGAAATATTTCACTACTGGCATTGATAGTTGAGTAACCAATTTGTTCCAAGTGGTCCTACGAATGAAAATCTAATGGAATTAGCTATGGGGAAAGATCAGGCCGGTCAATAGCCTGACGTGTCCATTTTGAGCCAAGCATTATTACACGTTCGCGTTATATACTTATGTACGTTAATGTTTTTAGGGATTAAGAAAGCTATATTTAGAAGAAGTGTACTAGCATCTGCATCGAGGGAGGGTACAAAAACCATTTTGGAAAAACCACCCCAAGTACACCTGTACCGTGGCTACAAACCAATCAATATAGCCACGAACCTCCGTCACCTTAAGATAGTCTATACATACTTACCCCATTTTACCGGGAAGTCAGCGCCTTGTATGGACACTCCACGCACGTCAACACAGAACACTGCACATCGAAAACAAGAATGACGTCACAAAGTGGCATGTGACCCCTGTTCGCTTGTACGTATCCCCGAGTTATAGACGCTGCGCAGGCGCTAAGCCTTGGGGAAAGGAACGAGAAGTGCTATCACGTGTCTCTCCCTACCCCCTCATGGTCTGCCTCACGACGTTGTGCGCAGGCGCTAAAGCTTGGGGAAAAGAACGAGAAGTGCTATCACGTGTGTCTCCCTACCCCCTCATGGTCATTCTCACGACGTTGTGCGCAGGCGCTAAAGATTGGGGAAAGGAACGAGAAGTGCTATCACGTGTGTCTCCCTACCCCCTCATGGTCATTCTCACGACGTTGTGCGCAGGCGCTAAAGCTTGGGGAAAGGAACGAGAAGTGCTATCACGTGTGTCTCCCTACCCCCTCATGGTCATTCTCACGACGTTGTGCGCAGGCGCTAAAGCTTGGGGAAAGGAACGAGAAGTGCTATCACGTGTGTCTCCCTACCCCCTCATGGTCATTCTCACGACGTTGTGCGCAGGCGCTAAAGCTTGGGGAAAGGAACGAGAAGTGCTATCACGTGTGTCTCCCTACCCCCTCATGGTCATTCTCACGACGTTGTGCGCAGGCGCTAAAGCTTGGGGAAAGGAACGAGAAGTGCTATCACGTGTGTCTCCCTACCCCCTCATGGTCATTCTCACGACGTTGTGCGCAGGCGCTAAAGCTTGGGGAAAGGAACGAGAAGTGCTATCACGTGTGTCTCCCTACCCCCTCATGGTCATTCTCACGACGTTGTGCGCAGGCGCTAAAGCTTGGGGAAAGGAACGAGAAGTGCTATCACGTGTGTCTCCCTACCCCCTCATGGTCATTCTCACGACGTTGTGCGCAGGCGCTAAAGATTGGGGAAAGGAACGAGAAGTGCTATCACGTGTGTCTCCCTACCCCCTCATGGTCATTCTCACGACGTTGTGCGCAGGCGCTAAAGATTGGGGAAAGGAACGAGAAGTGCTATCACGTGTGTCTCCCTACCCCCTCATGGTCATTCTCACGACGTTGTGCGCAGGCGCTAAAGATTGGGGAAAGGAACGAGAAGTGCTATCACGTGTGTCTCCCTACCCCCTCATGGTCATCCTCACGACGTTGTGCGCAGGCGCTAAAGATTGGGGAAAGGAACAAGAAGTGCTATCACGTGTCTCCCTACCCCCTCATGGTCATTCTCACGACGTTGTGCGCAGGCATCGGTGAGTGGGCCATTTTTAACTTGCTGTGAATGGCTTTATTGGTCATGTGATATATCCCTACCATATTTCCTCGCTGTTCAAATGAAATATAAGCTAGTACCCAGAATGGAACTTTACTCTTTGATGCTAATATGAATTAGGGACTTACCAACATGTAAGTGATCGTTATTCAGGAGAAGTTTATATATAAACTTTTTATTGAAAACTAGACATCGGTTAAATTTAGTCAAAATTATGTAGGGATTAAATTTGGTTATTTTCGGGAATTTTTCTAAACTAAATTTAATTTCTATTAGTATTTGTTTTGGGTACGGATATGTTATGGTATTAAACCTTTTGGATCCGAGTTAGGATGGTTTATTCTCAAGTCAACCATTGAGCACAATCGTGCACTAAAATTCTTTTTCTATCTGTGTAATGTTGAAGTAAGTCCATGCGTTACTAATGATTTTTGTATGATAAATTTTTATATTTTATGTTATTGGGGAATACATTAGATATTTTTATAAGGTTAGAAGGTTATTGTTAACCGAGCTGATAAGGTAGACAGAACTTTGTTATTTTCCTACCCAAGTTACTCCGGCCTCACGGCTTATTGGATGAAGATAGACGTGTTTCTGATTAACATTAGGTTTAGCGCTAGATACGAACTAAACTCTACAAGTTGTGTTATAAAAGTATGTTTTATTATGACAGATATGTAGAATATTTAGACTTCCAAGACAAGCTTAACATCATTTATATAGAGTTATCTATTGAACGACTTAGCCCTTTTGGGTAGAGGATAGGTTGTATCCAGCCTAGCTTTATAATTTGCGTATTGTTCGCAATTATCTTCTTTGTATTTGAACTGATGTTTTCAAACGATACATATTTATAATTTAGTTAAATGCGATTCGATCGCTTTTTTAAAATGTTGTTTGGTATACTTTTATATATATATATACACACACACACTTACTTACAAAATAAAACTGGGGACGTTATTTTTTTTATATATATAATAACGTCCCCAGTTTTATCTGGGTGCCCGGTAGCCAACCCTAAATACAACCCCACCGGGGCACCGTAGGGAGTTACAGGGTTGGGATGGGTGGTTCGTGGGGAGTGAGTCCAATAATCTCTATTTATTAATCTGTTCAGATGACTAAACTACTACATAAGTAGCCGGGTAGATCTCCCGTGACGAGGGAGCAGGCACGATAACGGGACTCGCGATCGATCTTCCTGGGGAGGGGGAACGACCACAACTGTAATGGTTCTAGATCAATAAATCACCATTCATAAGTTATATTCACATGTTAAGATTGTGCAACAATTCTTTACTGTCGTTTTAACTTAAGGTGGGGATACAGGGAACGCGATAAAAGGTCAGTTTTTTTTTTGGCAGATTTTACACCAAAACCTTTGTTTGGCCAAAATGAAAAAAAAAATATTTCTCTAGTATAAATATAAAGTTTAATTTTCTTCGCACGGTGATATCAACAGTTGTTGAATATCTTGTCAAGATTGTCCTGGAATTTAATGACAACTTTTTCTCCTAATTTAAAAAAGTTTCTCATCTAATTAAATCATTGTTGATATCAACGCGGGAAGGAGATTTAACGCTTTGTTTCTACCGGAGAAATATTTGATTTATTTTGGCAAAAAAAATAATTTTGCTTTGAAAATTGTAAAAACCTTGTCCTCCTTATAACCCCTGCCATTATAATAACTCTACTCTTAAAGCAGTCAAGTACTGTGTTTAGCCTATCTAATCTATCTCACGGCGTTATATCAAGAGCGTGCATATCAAAGACACGCACTTAGAACACCATATTAATACATCATATATACACCTTATTTTAGGTAAATATGATCTTTTTTTTTGTACTAAAAGCCCGTAGTTCTGTGATTCTTCTACTAAAAATTATCATGAACCCAAACTTCCAAAGGGACTTAGCAGGTGGGAAACTTTTCATTTTGCTCACAGCTTGTTCGGCGTTGCTGGCTAATATCGCCCGAATGTGCTACACCTTTACTAAATTCCTGGTACGGGATTCAAACCGGGGTCCTCGGGATTATAAAGAAACACCACTATTTGTAAATGGAGTGTTATTAATAATTTAAGGGTACCCTGTTTTTATTCCATGAGCTATTATGTGTGAGTGTTGTGTTAAGTTGATCTTAAATTATAGCCCAACTTCATAATACGTTGGCAATCAAGGACATAGATGTAGGAGCTACTTCAAGACCATAACTAGCTACTTCGAGATATTAATGAGTGTAAGGGGTCTCGGCAAAGATTTATCTGATTGCCAAACCATTCCTTCACCTCTGACAAGACATCTTGTGAATGTGGGGAATGCCAGGCCTCCACCATGGTTCGTATCCCACGTTAAACTGTAGGTCCTCCATTTCATCTCACAATCACCCTACCATTACATATTAGCGTAAGTGCGTATAACCCGAACGGGTGGTAAGACGCGGTGCTAATAATAATAATAATAATTAGTGTAAGTACTCAAAGACCGCTTCAAGTGATCTGATACATTTGTCATTCATCTTTCATCTGCAAATAAATCCAAACGTCAGCGTGGTCGACTGGCCTGTCCTAGTTTGATCAGGTAGGTCAGAAGTAAAGGTTTAATTTGCCTGCTACTGTGGGTGTGTTTATATTTCATCATAAAATATCAATATAAATAATTAAATAATATGTTATACAGGAATTTAATGGAATGTAAAAAGAAGACAAATTACAGTGTTGCCACACCGCTTACAAAAAAAGAAACACACACTTAAATTGGTTAATTATTCATGAAGATACCTAACTGTGGAATCCAGATCACCTTGTCATAGCTTTCGTAAAAATTTAGGCTATTTGATTAAAATTGTTTATTTTTTTGTCATAAGAATAATGGATAAAATAAGGGTAATTAAAAAATAAAAGGCGTAAAATTGTTAGCTCCTTTCTTAAGAACTAAAAATAAGTTGATTTTTTTAGAAAAATTATATGAGAGAGTAAACAAATCAATTACATATAGTTTATAATAAATTAGGAAACATTTAGAATTATTAATTTATAAGATGACTTTTATTCACCGCAAGATATATAAACTGTTTATTCGTGTGTCTTATAAAGTGAATTTGCTAATCGCAGAAAGGAACCACAAAGTACGTAAATTGAGTTATTTACAAATTTATAGCATATATTTATAGCATACGTGTCATTTACTGCTTAAAAAAACACGTGATTTAAAATACCACCATGTGACGTCTCTTTAAAAATGACCTTTACCTTAAATAAGTAAAAAATAGTTTTTTGTTTCTCCTGAAAAATTTGTTATTTGGGACATGTTTCCTTGCTGCTGTTAGCGATTCAAGTCAGTTTTATCATAAAAGTTCCCTTGTTAATTACACTATAGAACCACTTAACAATGGGACCAATAGGGTTCAATCTAATTAACGAGAAATAAATAAGATGTAACGAGTTTTACTAAAGTTTTGCCTTTAACGAGTGTAACTTTTTAAAGTCTTGTTTCTTTGAAGTAAACTTGGTAACAATTGTTTTGATGAAGTGATATTTTTTTTACTATTCTTTTATTGAGTAACGTTAATATAAAAGTTAGTTCTGTTCTAGTTCGTAAAGATCGAAGGACAGACATGAAATGGAGACAGTAAACTAAAACGGACAAAGAAGAAGGTTAATGGACCGATCGTCCCGCAAGTTAACGAGTCGTTACACTGCAGAGTGTAATTTTTGTAGTAACTAATGTGTAGTAAATAAACAATCAGGTTTACGTTAAATAAAACGCTATATTTTTATATACATAATATGAAAATATATAATACATATATTTGTTGTTAAAAATAGTAACAAATTAGTTTAAATGTATTTGTTATGGTAGTGCTATGATATTAGTTAAAAATTTTGTATTTATTTTAAACTATTCCCGTAAATCCAACTCTAAAAATAACAAAATAATTTAAACAACTTGACTGGTAGCTATTGTATTGAAAAAATATCTTATATTTAATGTACAATTTTGATATAATTAATACCAAATTAAAAGGCCAAGTAGTCGAGATTGCGAAAATGTTTAGTTTAGTTTCATGTGTGTGGGTATGTGTGTAAGTATGTATATGTGCATATATGTATGTACGAGTATGTATGTATATATGATTGTATGTATGTATGATTGTATGTATGATTGTATGTATGTGTATGTATATATGTAAGTAGTTCACGTCACAATGAACTATAAATATGTTTAGATAATAATTGACCTGGAGACCTATATTATAGTACCCAGTTCGGTCCTCTGTCTGTAGACTGTTAGCTGTTCTTGTGCCTTTTAACACTCACATATGACTAACCGGGTTATTGGAAACAGAATTACTCCTGAAACATATAATGTATTGGAAGTGCGATTTCCATGTATTCTTCACTCAAAAATAGTGAAATTGGAACCAGTTAAATAGTTTATTCATTTTTAAATGATTATTTTTCAATTTCGCTGTATTTCTAAAAATGTCTGAAATGGTTTCAATGATATCAAGTCTAGTTCTAGCTGTATTACCTACCTAAGCTAGGTGTTATCTGTGGGGTGAGACGGGCTTTAAGACGTCTGGTTCTATATATATTACCTACCTAAGTTAGGTGTTATCTGTAGGGTGAGACGGGCTCTTAAGACGTCTGGTTCTAGCTGTATTAACTACCTAAGTTAGGTGTTATCTATGGGGTGAGACGTGCTCTTAAGACGTCTGGTTCTAGCTGTATTACCTACCTAAGTTAGGTGTTATCTGTGGGGTGAGACGAGCTCTTAAGACGTCTGGTTCTAGCTGTATTACCTACCTAAGTTAGGTGTTATCTGTGGGGTTGAGACGGGCTCTTAAGACGTCTGGTTCCGGCTGTATTACCTACCTAAGTTAGGTGTTATCTATGGGGTGAGACGTGCTCTTAAGACGTCTGGTTCTAGCTGTATTACCTACCTAGGTTAGGTGTTATCTGTGGGGTGAGACGGGCTCTTAAGACGTCTAGTTCTAGCTGAATTACCTACCTAAGTTAGGTGTTATCTGTGGGGTGAGACGTGCTCTTAAGACGTCTAGTTCTAGCTGTATTACCTACCTAAGCTAGGTGTTATCTGTGGGGTGAGACGGCTCTTAAGACGTCTGGTTCTAGCTGTATTACCTACCTAAGCTAGGTGTTATCTGTGGGGTGAGATAGGCTATTAATATGTTATTTTAGATCAATTGTATCATGTTTAGTTTGGGTGTCTCCAAGAGTTGAAGCCTAAGATGAAATAACCCGTACCTAGACTTGATTAAATGTCAAAAAGGCTGAGGTGAGCTTAATAAAATATCACAAGTTTAATATTATGGTTGCGTGCAGATGGCAGTATTATTGTACAAGGGATCTTGTATCGTGTTGTTGGTAGTCTGTGGATGAGCTCACGCGAGTCATATTTTCAGGTTGGTAGTGTTTTAGCAATAGTAGTAATATTACCAGTAACAAAGATAGAGTATTATTACAACCCCATAAAAATTGTTTCATTTTTAGTTAAATTTCGTTTTTTAAATCTCACTTTTCGGTGTTATTTCGTGTTTATTCAAAATTACATGTTATATGAGTTGTTTAATTGAGACAATGTATACAAAATTAAAATTTATTATTGAAACCTTAAATATATATATATGTTTTTCAATTCTTTGTCAAGTTTCTGCATATATCACAATTTTGTAACCTTAAGTTAGCTTACACTACAACAAAATTTGAGCATGGTTTAAATTTCTTCTTAATTTCATGTTTATTTAAAGAATTGTTATTGTTGTAAAAAACGGTGTTGTTTCGTTTAATAGGAGTATTTCGTGTAACAAGATAATTTCATTTTATTTAGCTTTTCAAAAACATTGTAAAATAATGTTAATCATATCTAAAATCAATCAAAGGAGAAAAATACTTGATTCCATCTTTGTTTGGTACTTTTCTCTTTATCACATCTCACCATTTTTACGGGGCTCTAAGTATTATACACCAGTTGTCGGCTAGGCTTATAAAAAATAGAAATTAAAAAAGATAATTCAATGAGAGGGGAAAGAGGGGGAGGGGGTACTGATGAAATACAGACAAACCCATCTTGTCCTACGCCCAAAGTCTTACTATTCATTCTAGATAAACGTATATTTTATTTATTTATTTACTACCGCGTTACACGCATGGATGATAATTACTCTAACGGAGTAGGGATGAGGAAGGAAGCATTTTAGAGGTAATATACCCACATTTGCGTGAAAGGAGGGGGTGGAAAACCATTTAGGAAAGATCAACCTCATTAGAACCGAATTTGGATTCGAACCCCGATATCTCTGTCATCTCTAGACCAGTCCAACACGAGTGTGACGCCTTAGACCGTTCGGCCACACAAGTGGGTAAGGTCAAAATTGATTAGACGAATTCCGTTTCGGACGGACAACACTTTATTTTAATCCACGTAATCCTAGACGGCACGCATTTAATCATCCTTAATTGGGTATGACCCCATTTCAGTGGCCACGTGGTCTAAGGCGTAACTCTCGGAATAGACTAGACTGTCGATGACGGGGAGAACGAGGTTCAAATCTTTGTCGAACGTACTGAGGTTTATTTCTTAAACGATTTTCCACTCTTCCTCCACGCAAATACAGGTACACTTCTTCTAAATATAACGTTACTCATCTCTAAAATCATTAGCCTAATTAGTACATAAAATATTGGGTATGGATTAAGAAGGTTGAATTTAGATTAAAAGTACCTTAATTTCTCTGTAGGAAGAGTGGGAAAACATTTAGTGAATAATACCCTATGTATCCCCAGCAGAGACTAAAACCTCGACCTGCCCATCAGAGGTGAACGAGGCTATATGAGCTTGACGATTAGTCAGTGTGCCCACAGATGCGTGTTAGTGACGAGTAAGTAGGTCACATCAGAAGGAAAGAGGAAGGTTTTTTTCCCCCACCCTGTACTAGATTACCGCATGGTGTCTTGCTGGTGGTATTTATTCTTACAAAGTTCACCCTCGAAGGACGAATCCTGCTGATCTATCATGTCTTTCCATCTTTCTCTTAGCTCGTTAAATAAAAGAAAAAGGTGGTAGTTACCTCAAAGTAGGTCAAGAGAAGAAAGTGTTATAAAAATCTTTGACTTTGTTTTGGAAGCCAATAAAGGCAAAAAAACACAATTAATGATTTAACAATATACTACAAGTAATATTAAAATAAGATAGCTTTTTATACATTTTATTTTTCTTTTATTTATTCTGCAAAGTTAATTCATCCGGGCGCAGGGGTTTATTTACGCATAGGCCTAGTAGGCACGTGCCTACGCCAGCAAATTTTGAATGAAGGTGAAATATATTATATATTAATATCTTTTTAGGGGTGGCAAATTTTGAATGAAGGCGAAAAATATTATATACCGTACTAATATCTTTTTAGGGGTGGCAAATTTTGAATATTGGCGAAAAATGTTATATAATAGTTTTTTTTTAGGAGTAGCAAATTTTGAATGTTGGCGAAAAATGTTATATAATAGTTTCTTTTTAGGGGTGGCAAATTTTGAATGAAGGCGAAAAATGTTATATAATAGTTTCTTTTTAGGAGTAGCAAATTTTGCATGTTGGCGAAAAATGTTATATAATAGTTTCTTTTTAGGGGTGGCGAATTATGAATGAAGGCGAAAAATATTACATACCGTACTAATATCTTTTTAGGGGCGGCAAATTTTGAATGTTGGTGAAAAATGTTATATAATAGTTTCTATTTAGTTATTGTGTAGATTCTAATATTTTATTTGTAGTAACACGTTCTACAGTCTACTAATTCAAACTTTATGTTTTTAATTTATATAATATTTGAATTTGTGTTTTGTGATAAGTCTTTGCTTGGATTCTTACTACTTTAAAAACTTCACTATAGTAAATAATCAAATAATGCAAGCAATTTCTTTTATCTGCTCTTCCACAGAAAGCACGTGTGTATTTGGTATGTGTGTGTTGGTGCATAAGGGTAGGCAAGGGGGTACATTAAGGTAGAAAAGGTGGGTGGCAAACTATGTAGTGCCTATGGGTGGTAGAGTCGTACATCCACCCCTGTCCGTGCGCAGTAAGCCTAGCTAATAAATAAAAAAAACAGAAGTACTTTTTTATTTCAACCCAAAAAGAAGATAGATTTAAATTTCAGTCAAATGAATGATATCTTTACATTTTAAAAACAAATAAATATATTTAATGTTTATTTAAAAGCTACTAAACTTGATTTATAAATCCATCATACCTCTTTTTTTTTTAAGAGTGTATTTCATATCAACTAAACAATATAATTTCAATAGTACCTTTTAAATTTACCAACCAAGAATAAATAAAATGAATATGCATAACTTTTTATTATCCTAGGAATTTATTGATTTAATTTATATTCAATGTTAATTTTAATGGGTATCGGGGAAAAAAAATTCCGGGGAAACTGCACCCTCACATGAATCATCCCACTAATAGGCGGGAAAGGTGCACCCACACGACCTTGTCTGTCTCACCTAAATAATGTTAACAAGGTCGTGTGGGCGCATTTTTATTACTTCCCTCACGACCTTACCATTTTCACCGGCGTAGATCGGTTCATCGCATCCTTTTGTTTATGAGCGGGGGTGGGGGGTGGGGATTTCAAATCGACTCATCGCACATGATGAGGTCTTGAGGAGGTCAAATACATCGATTCATCGCACCTGTCTCTTTACCTGTTGGTTAGGCTAGGTTAGGTTAGGTAAGGTTAGGTTCTTCAATAAAATAAAGATTAGTTTGTATCTGCAAGCATTTGATGTGAATGTATAAATTGAGATTACCAAACTAATTACTGACGACCTTTTTACTCAATTTTTTGAATCTAGGCTGGACTGTTCAAACACTTTGTTAGGTCCTTGGGCGGACTTGTTTTGTAAGTGTGTGAAACAGTGTGCGGGGCGCACTTTTCACACCTAATGGTGTGATTATTGACAGGAGGGCGCGATTTTCCCCAATTATTTTGATGTGTTAAGAAAATTACTCTCAAAACATGGAATATAGCTGAAATAATAATTCCAACGTTGTTTTTTTTATTTATAACAGTTTATTACATAGCCCAATAAATGTTGAGATTGCCATGCGAAGATACGTATTAACTGAAGCAATATCATATTTATTTTGAAGAAAAAAGTGTATTCTTATAAAAAAAAAGTTAAAAAAATTCTTGTTTTCAAATAATTATCACTTCCTACCCCCCTCGTTTTATGCTTCTTAAGAACCCAAAATATAACCCCCCCCTCTAAAAATAATATCCAATGTTAAAATTTCTAGCGTTAACAAAAAGATAAGAAAAAGATATAGATAAATCCAAAGTTGACCTTTTGACCTCAGATTAAGGGTTGCGTGAAAGTCACAAGCCGATACAACCCCATTTCCCACACCCACCCTTTGCCTCTCCTCTAATCTCACGACACTAGCGCTACCATAATATAGGACTACACGAGACAACTTGATGAGAAGCGCTTCATGTGGTAAATTTATCAACTAGAAGCAGACAAAGCCAGGCATGCTACTGTTAATTTATTCGTACCGGTATAAAACAAATCACTTAAAACCCCATAAATGAGGCCTGAACTAGTATATCCAGCGGTATTATTGGATTTAAAAAACTATTTTTATCTATTTTTTTATGGGTTTAAGAGTTTTAATAATATTATTATTATTAGCACCACGTCTTACTACCCGTTCGGGTTATACGCACTTACGCCAATGTGTAATGGTAGGGTGATTGTGAGATGAAATGGAGGACCTACAGTTTAACGTGGAATCCGAACCACGGTGGAGGCCTGGCATTCCACACATTCACAAGATGTCTTGTCAGAGGGGAAGGAAGGGTTTGGTAATCAGATAAATCTGTGTCGGGACCGAGGATTGAACCCCGGCCGCCAGTTTTAATAATAAAAGAACTTGTATGACTCTGTGTATGGATGTGGTTGAAGCGAAGGGAGTATGCAAAGATAAGGTAGTGTGGAGAAAGTTAGTGAGTGCAACGTCGATTATGTCACAAGAGACAATAATATAATAATAACAACGTAATAATAAATTAATTATCACCGAAGTTACAAGAATAATAATTAGCACCGCGTCTTACTACCCGTTCGGGTTATACGCTTTAAGTACTAATTTCTCTAATGGATTAGGAATTGGGAAGGTTGAATTAGAGGAAGTGAACCCGCATTTGCGTGGAGGGAGAGTGGAAAACCATTTCGGAAAAACCACCCCCAGTTCACCCGACCGAGATTCGAACCTCGATCTCCCCGTCCTCAGCAGTCGAGCTCAACACGACAAGCGCGTTAGCCAACTACGCCACCGAGGCGGGTAGTTACAAGAAACTAGGGCAGTTAAATTAAATATAAAACCTTCTAAATATGGTCAATGATATTCACCCCCGCCAGAATTTGACCTGAGCTGCCCCGTATCACCAAACCATCAACACAACCCCCAGCGAAGTAAAAAAAATACGTCCGGGCCCCCACCGATAGACCCTGCCGACTAAAGGAACTGCCGGGATACGATTAGTTGTATGACCCGCCACAGACAAGCCGTAGAAACTCGTGCCACGTACCACGATCTAGATTATTCGTTGCCGGCCTGGCCACATCTCATTTCCGTCGTCTCTATCTCGTTGTATCGCTTCCCTCCCTCCCGGATTCCATTCTATGATGTTTCTAACTGAGCTGCGGTTTGAATATAAACTGATGATTTCCCCCCCTTGTTCTTTATTGTACAGCCAGACTTGGCGAGTGAGCGCTTAAAGATAGAACTGGTTTTATGTTTCAAACTCACGCGCTCGAGCCGGTACAGTCTAGTTTACAGGCGATGGGCAATATTATTGTATATTAGTGCATTGAGTGCTAGGAAAATTTATCATTTTGACTTGATAATTGACTTTTTATAATTATCGATAGGTTTAGCACACTTGCTACTAACGGTCTAATTTAATTGGTAAGACCATAAACCATATATATATATATATGTTAAAATACTTCAATATTATAATCAAAATAGGCCTTTACAAATAATAATCACCATCAGCTTGGAGAGAGGTTGAGAAAACCACAACAATAAATCACTTGTAAAAAACCACCTTCAGTTCACTGAGCCAAGATTTTAACCTTTGCCTCCTAGTCAACAACTATAGAGAGCTATCTGCTAATCACGTGCTCTCTCACCAGTCTGGCCCCCCAGTCGCTTGTCAGTCTGGCCGAACCCTTACACTTGTTTTGGATTCTCGACGAGGACACTTCGTGTCTTGACATAATGTAAGATTTTTAAAATCTCTCTTTTCTTATTACCGCGTGATTATTTTCTATTTATATTAAATTCTTTTTATCATGGATTACTTTAAATTAATATCAGTTTGCTTTCTTGAACCTTTCGAATCTTTTTTTTTGCCAACACTCAAGATATTCCCTTTTTTGACTATGGTTCCCGATGAAAATTATACTTTAATTTTGATTTATTGTAAGTTTCTTCGGAATGTCTAGAAATATTAAGCGCAAAGACTTTATTTTAATAGTAGTATTTCGTCTATCTTTGGAAATGTTTTGGATTTTACACTTTTAGAGACAACCGTTTACATATTCATGAAAACAATTTTGTAATGTTTATTACCTATGCCCCCCTCCCCATATATACATATATATTTACTAGAATATTTATTTTGTATCCTTTGTTTATGGGCTATATTCTTTGGGATTCTCGAATGCGTGATGTATAGACTTATTATAATGAGAAAAGACATTGTCAATATTTATTTAATATTAAATTTTGATATCTAGGGAACTTAGTTCAATTTTGACCATAGTTTAATAGTTTAGTCTTATTTAATATATTGTTTTTATCATTAAAGATGATAAATCTCACAGTCCCCCTGAATAAATACTTTTCTATTGTTTAATGGAATAGTAAAATATAAATATATATATATAAACTGGGTTATTGACGCCGTCTTGAATTATTACATACTCTTGAGATATTTCTTAACTGTTTATTATAACCCTTTATATATTGCAATCGTTATTTAAATTTATATATTTTTTTAAATAAAAGAGATTAAACTTAAAATCTGCCGATTGGTGTAGCTTAACTAAAGATTATCATGTATACTGTCGAGGGTTATATCTCTAATAATAATTTTACCTTTTTTGAATTCACTTATCTTGTTGCATTATTAAAGTTAATATTCCTTTTTGTTAAACATTTATATGATGTATTGTTAATCATATATATTATTAAGTTAATTAAATTATATTCTTATCGTTTTCCTCTGATTTATCTTTCTGATATCCCGCCCAAAACAGCTACCGATCTTGTCACAATAATAAAAATGTACCCTTTGACAGCTAAGCACTATTCTTTATAAAAATATCTGGCGTGTGTGGCAGTCCAGCCGGAGAAAATTCACACATACACACATATATATTATTTTATTGGTTATTTTGTACGCCTTCCCTCTGTCCCTTAAGGAAACAGGACGGTTACATGAGGATGGATTAAGTACGGAGTTGTTTTTTGAGCTATATGTTCAGTTTCTTGCCTACCCTGTAAGGGAATGGCGTGATGTATGTATGTATGTATATATGTGTGTATGAATGTGTGTATGCGAGATGGTATGTATATATGTATGTGTATATATGTGTGTGTGTATGTATGTGTGTATGTATGTATGTACGTATGTGTGTATGTTGGTATGTATGTATGTGTGTATGCAGGTATGTATGTGTGTATGTATGTATGTATGTATGTATGTATGTATGTATGTGAGTTGGTATGTATGTATGTATGTATGTATGTATGTGTATGTATGTGTATATGTGAGTTGGTATGTATGTATGTGTGTGTAGTTATGTGTGTATGTATGTGTGTATGTTGGTATGTATGTATGTGTATATATGTGTGTGTATGTATGTATGTATGTATGTATGTACGTATGTGTGTATGTTGGTATGTATGTATGTGTATATATGTGTGTGTGTAGGTATGTGTGTATGAATGTATGTATGTGAGTTGGTATGTATGTATGTATGTATGTATGTGTATATGTGAGTTGGTATGTATGTATGTGTGTGTAGGTATGTGTGTATGAATGTATGTATGTGTATATGTGAGTTGGTATGTATGTATGTGTATATATGTGTGTGTGTGTATAAATGTATGTATGTGAGTTGGTATGTATGTGTGTGTGTGTGTGTTGGTATGTGTGTATGAATGTATTTTTTCATCGAGTTTATGAACAGTAAAACCGTCACAGTAATTCTATAATGCAATTGAGAATCTACTCCGAAATACCGTCAAGTAATAAGTTTAATAGGATATAGCTCGATGTAATCAGGATTTATGGCCGGTAAGCGGATTACAGGTCTATTGAGATGGATCAAACTTTTTTTATGAGTGTGTATGTGTGTGTTTTAAAGGGAATGGTGTACCCCAAACTATTCTCAAAATAACCATAAGAGTTTTAATTTTTGGCAAAAAAAATTCTCTCTATATATATCATTATTATCGATCTCGTATTTTAACTAAGACGAAAATTGTTGTTAAAATAACAGCTATTTAGATTATTTTTTACCAAATTAATTGCTTCCGTATCCGAAACAAAAAATCAATATTTTCTGTTCTGAAATTAAAGCAATCATATATATATATATATATATATAACAAATTGGGAGGAGGGGGGTGGGGGAGCAGTTTTGAATACTCGAATTTTCACTTAGTATAAATATTTTTTTAAGTGTTCATAAATACTCTTTATATGAGATAAACAGGAGATATGATCTTATTTATAAGTATATATATATATATAATTTAAATTTCAAATACGCTCACATTTTTTATTCGAACGAACAAATTATTACCATCATTCATTTTTTTTGACGTGTTTTACTACCTATCATGGCTATCTATAATTAATTTAAACTAATAGGGTGGACATGAAAAAAGGTATTCGAGGAAATATACTCTCATCTGTGTATAGGGGGAGGGGGCAAACACAAATTTAAAAAATAAACACTTTTAGTATTTACCATACTGAAGCTCCAAGCGCCGACCTCCCTGTTACTAAATAAAACCATCCTATAGAACTTGGACGTTTATTACACGTGTCTGCCAATGTATTATTATTAGCACCGCGTCTTACTACCCGTTCAGGTTTCACGCACTTACGCTAATGTGTAATGGTAGGATGATTGTGAGATGAAATGGAGGACCTACAGTTTAACGTGGAATCCGAACCACGGTGGAGGCCTGGCATTCCCCACATTCACAAGATGTCTTGTCAGAGGTGAAGGAAGGGTTTGGTAATCGGATAAATCTTTGCCGGGACCGAGGATTGAACCCCGGCCGCCAGAATTGAAGTCTGACACCTTACCCCTAGACCGCCAGGTCACCCTCTGCCAATGTAATAATAATAATATCATCGCCTTTATTTTGGTGAAGTTAAGGTTGGGAGTGTAGGGGACGCAAGGAATGGCAAGTGTTTTCGAAATTTTCTTTGCAATTTTTTTTTTAACCAAAATAAATAAAAAAATTCTTCAGTAAAAACCTAGAGTTTAATTTTCTTCACCTGGTGATATCAACAGTTGTTGAATACATGTCAAGGGTGTCCTGTAATTTAATGACAACTTTTTCTCTTCATTTAAAATGTTTCTCATCTAATGCTACTATGTTCATGACAGATATTCAACAACTGTTGATAACACCAGGTGAATAAAATTAAACTCTTATGTTTCCAATGGAATAATATTTTATTTATTTTGGCTGGAAAAAGGGTTGATATAAAAATTCAACAACACTTCCCTCCTATCTTGCTCCCTGCACTCTCAACTTAAAACCAGAGCAGAGTTCGGTAGCTTTTGAAGGCACATAGTGCCTTGTTGCACGGGACTCGTCATTCCCAAGGTTTACTGGCCACCACACCCCTTTCGACATCAAAGTTATAACGGGTAGGGGGATGGACGGGGTGGGTTAATTTATAGTCTATGCTAAACTACTGCTTCCAATCCTCTTTGCAATATTACCCATAAATACAATCTAACTTTGACCTCCATGTATCGACACAATAATTCATCACAATTTCCCGAGGCTTGGTCTACACCATTTTACCGCTGATTTATCGGGAAGGTTTGAAATGGAAGGATTTTTCAGCGATTTCTTAATAAAACTTTGTATGGATATAGTTATATTAACTACTAGCAATCCCGCATGGCGCTGCCCGTGACCCACTGTGGTATAAGAATTATATAAATCCTCTTTATTCCCTATCCCGTGGGAATTTCGAAAAATTCAGCCTTATTCCTTGTCTACACGTTAAAGGGAACCTTTGCGCAGAATTTCAGTTTTCTAGGTCCAAGGGTTTGGGATGGGCGTTGATGAGTCAGTCAGTGAGTCAGGACTTTCTTTATATATATTTAGATATTAATATGAATAGTAGCTGCTTCAGTGGCTCCATGGCTTAACGCGCTACTCTCACAGTAGACTAGACTGCCAATGACGGGGAGATTGAGGTTCGAATCTCGGTTGGGTGTACCTTAGCATTTTCCCCAAAATAGTTTTCCACTCTCCCTCTACGCAAATGTGGGTTCAGTTCCTCTAAATATAACCGTATTAATCCATAAAGCCGTTACCGTAATTGGTACATAATCGTATAAGCCCGAACGTGTAAAAAGACGAGGTGCTAAAAAAAATATACATATGGATAGCATTTGTTGAGCGTATCAAGTTACATAGTGATGAGTTACATACCCTGACAAGGCATGTATATTACTGTCATCAGGACATACGGCGTGAATGGGAGAATCTAGAACCGTGTTCAGGGTGCCAACGGGAAGACCTAGACGCGGATGGGAGATAACATTAGAAGAAACTTGAAAGAGATTTAAAATAATATAATATACTGTATGACACGCGTCAGATGACATTTCTACTTACTGGCCGGTCGATATGTTTTTATCGCTCGTTAGACGGGCTCCCCACCCTTTCATTTAGTATTAAGGAGCGCGCATCGCATGCCAATTGTACATTTACACGAACACTATTGCACATGGATCATTTCTGATTAAACATTAATGGAGATAGAGAGTTTATTGAAGTTCCTAATACAAAACATTACTGAAATATTAAATGATATTTGGATAAAAACTGCGTTGAAAATTACGTTTTTTTTGCCATTTTAGAATGGCTTCACAGATAAGTACTGTGCACAAATCTTTATTTCGTCTAAATAGGGACATACTGTGGCTAATAACAAGAAATTTGTCGCTTTGTCCTCCAACGTCACCGCGGAAAATGTCGAGTAATCATTCAAATACGAATGCGCCGCACACATTTCTAACATTTCTAGGTCTTTTTATTCCCTCTTGCTCCCAAACCTCGCGCGAGCCGGGCTGGGCCCGCAACGATGAACGCTCCTAATGGCCGCTTGGAGTGCGTCGCCTTTTATCGTAACTGCGGGAGAGCCCCCTTTATCCACCGCCTCTCTTCTCTCATAACGCTGCGAGAGGAGAGCCTCGCAATTGGTGGCGACGGCAGATCGTACGTTGTAAAAAGGAAGGCGTTAGAATTGATATTAGAACCGACGTATTTATTATCTTTGAAAATCGGGGGAAAATATCAGAATTGGTTTGGGGAAGATAGATCTGCCATCCACTTCGGTGGCCGCATGGTCTATGCCGTCATCCTCTTAATAGACTAGCCTTCCAATGACAAGGAAATTGGGGTTGGAATCCCGGTGGGGTATACTGTGGGTGGTTTTCACCTAAATGATTTTCCACTATTCTGCGAAACAAATGCGGGTACACTTCATCTATATTTTTTTATGAACACGTCGGGAAGATTCTTTATTTGTTTGTCTTGCCTGGATATCTTATTATTATTATTATTATTATTATTATTAGCACCGCGTCTTACTACCCGTTCGGGTTATACACACTTATGCTAATGTGTGATGGTAGAATGATTGTGAGATGAAATAGAGGATCTACAATTTAACATGAGATCCGAACCACGGTGAAGGTCAGGCCTTAATATCTTGTTTGGATACCTTGTTAAGATACCTGGCTGTAATACCTTCCTTGGATACAATCGGTTTAGTTTGATCCTATAAGCTTCACCCCTTAGATTAATTAGTTAAAAATATTGTTTTTAAAACCTTTAATTGCAACTACAAATTAATAACACAATTAATCGCTACGCATAAATACTAATTTATGTTTGATGCTATCTGGAACTCAACTTAGCCGTGTAGTCAAGCTCGCTAACCACTCAGCCCCTAGGACCACCCCCTCCCCCTTCTCGTGTTTAAGTCTCTCCCCCCCCCCCTATCCCAGTTGAGTCGGGGGAAAAGCATTCCCTTACCTAGGTAGACAAAAAGACGGCCACAGATAGACAGACAGACAGGAAGGTTGTTTGGTGTAAGCCGGGAAGCTATCGACCCATTACAGCGGGGGTGGGGGGTGTAGGCGGTGCAGAATGTTCGATATAAGTCGTACCAAAGGGTGGGAGGGAGGGTGGGGGGAAGAATCGGACTATAAGTTATATTAAGAACCTTTCAAGAGAAGGGGAAATTTGAATACCAACCATTCAGACACAAACAAGCTGACGATTTACGTCCGGTCTGACTTAGCATTCTTGGCAGTTTCTAGAAGTGGGTT
>CABEEJ010001352.1:52452-72045 GCA_901482245.1 Timema douglasi | reverse complement strand
CCTAAATGGTTTTCCACTCTTCCTCCACGAAAATGCGGGTTCACTTCCTCTAATTCAACCTCCCCAATTCCTACTCCATTAGCGTAATTAGTACTTAAAGCGTATAACCCTAACGGGTAGTAAGACGCGGTGCTAAATATTATTATTATAGGAGGGTTACATTACATTTTTTTAAAGCACCCGTTCGGATTATACGCATATGTACTACTTACCTTAGTGAGTTAGGGATGAGGAAGGTTGAATATAGAAAAAATGTACTCTAATTTGCGTGAATGGAAAGTAGAAAATCCACCCTTAGTACACTCGACCGGAATTCGAACCTCGATCTCCCCATCATCGGCAGTCTAGTATACGGCGAGAGTTTCACCTTAGACCGTACGGCCACCGAAGTAGGTCTCGACTATTCTAGCGTTGAGAGGCAGTGGGCCGTAACTCAGCGTCTATCGACCTCCTTATTTTGAGATTTTGAGAATGAACTAGCGTATTTACCCGGTTAATATTTCAATTTTTCTCGGCGTTGGCTTCACTCCCGGAAGTTTGTTTTGACTGGCAGAAAGAACGGGGCGGGGCTGTTGAGATTTCAGCAACGTAAACAGTTCCTCACATTCTGTTGTTTTTTCAACGTAAGATCCAAAAATATGGATCTTGACTTCCTATGTAGCTATGACCTTTTCAAGACATTGTTTTATATTATTTACATCACGTCTTACCTCCCATCCAGCAAATGCACATATTTACACTAACGAGACCCTGCCCAGAGTGGTAAAATTATTCACAAAATGGATAAACCACTGCCAAAATAGAGAAATCACTCCCAAAATAAAGAAAACCCTGCCAAAATGGAGAAATCACTCCCAAAATAAAGAAAACGCTGCCAAAATGGAGAAATCACTCCCAAAATAAAGAAAGCACTGCCAAAATGGAGAAACCACTCCCAAAATAAAGAAAGCACTGCCAAAATGAATAAATCACTGCCAAAATGAAGAAATCACTGCCAAAATGAAGAAATCACTCCCAAAATAAAGAAAGCACTCCCAAAATGGATAAACCACTCCCAAAATAAATAAAGCACTGCCAAAATGAAGAAATCACTCCCAAAATAAAGAAAGCCCTGCCAAAATGGAGAAATCACTCCCAAAATAAAGAAAACCCTGCCAAAATGGAGAAACCACTCACAAATTGGTAAAAACACTCCGAGTGTGGTAAAAACACTTCCAAATTGGTAAAAAAAAACTCCGGAAGTGGAGAAACGTCCAGTTTTATCGAGTATTTCCAACATCCCTCCTCTCTACCATACTTCTCTTGGTCCGTCAAAAGTAAAGCCATGTCAGCCGTCCTTCCCTCTCAAAGGCGCATCAAAACGTGATATGTCACCGGTAACCCAACCTATCACGAGCCTGATGCCTCAGACCACTGAACTAAGATCTATCCCCAACAGCGAGAAAGCTGTTACCCATCTCGGTGGCCAAACGATCTAAGGTGTCCCTATCGTGATAGATTGGCCTGCTGAAGACGGGGAGTTAGAATCCCGGTAGGGTCTACTGAGGGTGTTTTTCCCTTTCTCTTTCCACGCAAATGCGGGTAGATTTATCTATAAAACGCTTCTTTCCTCATCTTTATCCCTTTAGAGTACTTATCATATATGCTTGTAACCTGAACGGGTAGTAAGACGCGGCGATAAAAAATAAAATAAAAATCTGTGCCAATCCTGAAACCCTCACTTGAATGCGTCTCGGTTGTCTGGGACTGAATCTCGTCTCTAGGCAACCGAGTACTCATGAGTGGAGCAGTCTTGATAACGCGCTTTATAGGTTCTCTCCCATTCCCCTTTAAACCCTGCTTCCGATTCTAGCTGATGTACAGAAGAGAGGAAGGAAATAAACAAGATGAAAGCTCGAGAGTCGATTTACGGGATGTAAAGAATTAAAAAATAAATAAAAAATTGGTGCGCCAACTTTATTTGTTGGATTAACCCAAATAATTACCAATATCCAAATACCTGCTTCGGTGACCGAGTGCTCAAACGCGCTACTCTCGCGTTAGACTATATTGCCGGTGACGGGGAGATCGAGGTTCAAATCTCGGTCGGGTGAATTGGGGATGGTTTTTACAATATAGTTATCCACTTTCTCCACGCAAACGCGGGTACACTTCCTTTATATATGACCTTACTAATTCCTAAAACTTTTAGCGTAAATATTACATACGAAGCGTACTAGGAAAAAATGGTGGGAAGCCGTACTACACACATTTTCTAGGATAGCTTTTATATCTCAAACCATAAATTTAAAAACGACAGATAACTCTTTTAACCATATATAGAGCGCTTTAGAAAGGTATCTTGATTGTCTAACAGATGGCAGCACTAGCTTTGAGTAAAAATGGGACTTTCCCCCCTTTTCCCCATTACCCTTCGCATGTATTATCTCTAATAGTCTTGTTGTACGAATGTAACTGTGATGTTGTTATTGGCAGCGTGGTGGGTCCAGGCCCCGTGGTGCCGGAAGTGAAGCCAGTGGGCCCCAACAGACCCCCGCCCTTGCTGAGGTCAAGAACTCTTCCTGCCATAGTGGTCCCGGGACTCAGCATCCTACAGGCCCAGATCGACGCCCGCTACCGGCAAGGTGAGACTAAATTTTTTTACAGGAAATATTATTATTAGCACCGCGTCTTACTACCCGTTCGGGTTATACGCACTTACGCTAATGTGTAATGGTAGGGTGATTGTGAGTGGATCCGAACCACGGTGGAGGCCCGGCATTCCCCACATTCACAAGATGTCTTGTCAGAGGTGAAGGAAGGGTTTGGCAATCAGATACATCTGTGCCTGGACCGAGGATTGAACCCCGGACCCCAGCACAGAAGTCCGACACCTTACCCCTAGACTGCCAGGTCACCTACAGGAAATAAATACATTGACCAACACCTTATCTCAGTCGGTAACGTGTCTTTCTACTTAGCTAAGGGTCCCTGGTTCGATTCCTTGCATGGCCCAAAAAATGTATCATTGGTGAAATGTAAGTTTCACAGTGATGAATTAAACGGTCGTAGGTCTGGATGTTGTGTCTGTTATTCCCGTTGGAAATTGCATATTACAAAAGCTTGATTGGTGTTTTGGTAAAAAAAAAAAGTGATAAAAACCGACAGATCAATAAAACATGACACTCACTCATTGGTATTGCGACCGTGTCGGAACGATCAAACGACGTCATCAGCGCAAAACAACGCACGGCAGGGCCGGACTGGGTGTACGTAGGTCCGTGCTCAGGACCGTGAGAACAAACAACACAGGTCCGCGCAACAACCACCTAACCACCACATTGCTCCTGGGAGTCGCCATTCCTCCGGTCTTTAACTGACCAGGGGTAAGGTGTCGGACTTCTGTGCTGGGGGTCCGGGGTTCAACCCTCGGTCCCGGCACAGATTTATCTGATTACCAAACCCTTCCTTCACCTCTGACAAGACGTGTGTTAATCACAACTTGTGAATGTGTGGTATGACAGGCCTCCACCGTGGTTCGGATCCCACGTTAGACTGTAGGTTCTCCATTTCATCTCACAATTACAACGGGTGGTAAGACGTGGTGCTAATAATAATAATAATTTAACTGACCAGTCCCGTGCACCTGGCTATGAACCTAGAGGTCCCGGGTTCGATTCCCGCCTGGTACCGTGAGTATTTTACTCTTTTGAGAAATTATCCCAACGGTCACCAGGGGTTGGTAAATTAGGTTAAGTTAGAATTAAGATCTCTCCTGGCTTCACACCTTCATTAATCATTAATCACTAGCATCACACCATATCATTGTGGGTACGACGTGTGTACAACCTCCTATGTTGCACCCTGGGTACCGCTCTGTGCTACCACCCAGTGGACATCGAATCCTGAGACGAGCACTTTTCACAAAGACCACTGAGGTCAACAGAAAAATGCTGTAGAATATTTTAATTGCAAAAGTTTATGATTGTGAATAGCTCTTTGTTTTTTTGGTTGAGGCAACAACTGCCCCCCCTTCCCCTTTCAGTTTTCTAAATCAAGTAATACGTACTTATATGATATTGAGACAGTAGTAAGGTTAGATGGAAACCAATTCGTGTCAAGGCCGATATTCATGCAGTTTTTATAACATTTTATTTTGAATAAAATGAATGAAATAGTACACCAGGTGAAACCTAAAGTTTAATTTTCTTCACATGATGTTATCAACAGTTGTTGAATATCTGTCACGAACATAGCGGCATCGGATGATGAACATTTTAATGAAGAGAAAAAGTTATCAAATTCCAAGACACCCTCGACAAGATATTCAACAAATGTTTATGTCACTATGTGAAGAAAATTAAACTCTTATGTGTCTACTGGAGAAATATTTTATTTATTTTTGCAACCCAGAATATATTTGACATAAAAGCTGCAAAAACACTTAACTTGAGTTGCTTTCCATTCCACTCCCACTTCACGTTTATAGGAACCTTAAAATACATTAAGGATACGAAGTTATGGAGTTGGGAGACTAGACTTGGCAATGATGCTCTCTGAAATCTAGTATCGGGGGGGACATATAATGTATCAACGCCATTATTCCTTTACTTCTTCGCAGGAAGAGAATTTTAGTGTCACTTTTAATGTGTATAGCGGTGCAACCCATGAATATCAAGTCGTAAGCCTTGTCTTAAGATGTAGTCTATAAATTCGAGCAGGTCTCCGATGCTATTTGCCAGGGGTTGGCAAAATGTTTGGTTCCCGATCGACCTATGATACCATCACCCCTACTTTATTAGCTCTAATATTGCTTTTTACGCCCTTTTGTACCACGTATTTATTCCACGGTGTCTACTCAACTTGATCAATGAAGTCCCCAACCTTTTCCCTGATTTTCCCTAACCATTTCCTAAAACTCCCGACTAAAAAAGTATGTCACATCCTTTTAACTCGCCCCCCTCCCCCCTCGTTTTTCTATTTTTTTATAATAATAAGTTTTAAAATTTGAATTAAAATTGTTTACTAGGAATTAAACATATATTACACAGCTACAAGCAAAAAAAAATGACATAATTTACTGATTATTTTATTTCATATTTTGAGTAAAATATCATTTTCCCGGATTTTTATTGTGATTTACCAAATTCCCGACTTATTCCCATTTTTTCCCGATCACTTCAAATTCCTGACTAATTCCCGTTTTCCCTGATTTTCCCGGATGGTAGACACCCTGTATTCATTAAGAGAGAGTGCATCACACGCCCATCAACTCTGTGATACAGTCGGTTAGAAATCGTAAATTTACACCAACACTATTGCACGTGGATCATTTCTGATTAAACATTAATGGGGATAAAGAGGTAATAGAGTTTCTTAATAAAGAACATTGCTGAAACATTAAATGTTATTTAGATAAAAACCGCGTTGAAAAAAGCCGTTTTTTTACCATTTTAGAATGTCTTCACACACAGATAAGTACTGTGCACAAATCTCTATTTCATCTTAACAGAGACATACTGTAGTTATTAACAAGAAATGTGTCGCCTTGTCCTCCATCGTCACCGCGGGAAATGTCGAGTAATCATTCAAATACGAATGCGCCGCACACATTTCTAACATTTCTTGCCATTTTCTTTTCCCTATAGCTCCCATATCTCGCGCAAGCGGATTGGGCCTGCTATTATACACTCTCTTAAACTCATTCTTTCCTCAAATACTTATGTTCCAACTTTTATATATTTTTTTTTACATCCATCACTGTTTCCAGCCTGTGGTCAGTTTTTTTTATTAAAGCCATATTTTACTGGGCCTGTCGTAGCTTCATATGACTTTTAAACTAACTTAAAACTAGGAACAGACACAACATACAGTCCCCCGGCCGTCAATTTAACAATGTGATAAGATAAAGACAGATTTAATCAATGATAAATTTTTCGGCCATGCCGGGAATCGAACCCAGGATCCTTAGCTCAGTAGACAGACACACTATCGACTGAACTAAAGTAACGAATTTTTATAGAAAAGTAGGTGACCTGGTGGTCTAGGGGGTAAGGTGTCAGACTTCTGTGCTGGCGGCCAGAGTTCAATCCTCGGTCCCGGCACAGATTCATCTGATTACCAAACCCTTCCTTCACCTCTGACAAGACATCTTGTGAATGTGGGGAATGCCAGGTCTCCACCGTGGTTCGGATCCCACGTTAAAATGTAGGTCCTCCATTTCATCTCACACTCACCCTACCATTACACATTAGCGTAAGTGCGTATAACCCGAACGGTTAGTAAGACGCGGTGCTAATAATAATAATAATAATAATAATAAGAATAATTTATAGAAAAATTTAGATAGTAAATGAAATTACTGGTAGGGTCTACACTTTGTAATAATTATTACTATTTGAAATAATAAACGTGCACTTTCTAAACCGACTGATAATATCCGCACACGACGTATATAAAGTTTTTTTTTAAAGTTTCCCTAAAATGACAAATAAAATAATAAAGGTAGCCGCGCAATTAACTCTTCCTGCCAGCCCATCTCAATCGGCAGCGAGCCCGTCTAACGAGCTAAAGGTCCCGGGTTCGATTCCCGGCATGGTATGTATCATCGGCTAAACGTGAGTTTACCCTCTAACAGTGATGGATTAAAGTTCGGTGGAGGAAGAGGGGACTGGATGTTGTGTCTGCTCTTAGATTTAAGTTAGTTTTTAAGTCGTGTACCGATATATTAAGTCTAAGTCGGTTCATAAAGTGTACGTTAAACACTTTACGATCAAAAAACAAACACGCTACTTACCTCTAACAACAGATGTCCACACTTCCTCTCGAATAATAAGCATATCCGTCAATCGAGTAGCGTTGTCAAAATGACAATCGGTCAATCCGTTGGTCGACATGTTTTGAATCTAACCCCCGACATTTTAAACTTGGCGTTGTTGTTTTCAATAATTGATTGAGTCGAGGAAAGAGTGGTATCAGGGTGAAAGAGGGGGAGGGGGGGGGAGGTGGTTTACAAACGTCGACAGATGACATGTAACATTCATGAACCTACCCCCCACCCCCTCCTCTACAGTGTCAATATGACTGGAAAACCTCGCTAACAAACACCCTCATCACTAGCTTCCATCGTATCAGGCCGCGGTCACGTTTACGGTGGGTGGAGTCGAATATAAGGCTGGGATCACGATCAACTTTAAGTAAGATATGTCCTGCGAAGTGTTTCACGTTACTTTAAGGGTATCACGTGATCTAGCCGGCCAATCATTATGGGAGTGACGTCAACAGGACTATTTAGTAATTCATTTGTTGGTTTTATGACCAATGTCTTCTCTTTAGCTTTAGTTCTAGTGATCGGACATTTAATTAAAATAAGCGCTAGTATCGTATAGAACAGACTCAATTCAAATATTGTAAAGAAGTTAAAAACACAAAGCTTTTATTATATAAAATGGAATAATGTATTGCTTTCAAAAAAGATCCTTGTAATTAAAATATAAATCAACTAACATAATGTGTAAAATAAATAAAATCTGCTCAAAAAGGTTTAATGATTATTATTATTATTAGCACCGCGTCTTACTACCCGTTCGGGTTATACGCACTTACGCTAATGTGTAATGGTAGGGTGATTGTTAGATGAAATGAAGGACCTACAGTTTAACGTGGAATCCGAACCACGGTGGAGGCCTGGCATTCCCCACATTCACAAGATGTCTTGTCAGAGGTGAAGGAAGGGTTTGGTAATCAGATAAATCTGTGCCGGGACCGAGGATTGAACCCCGGCCGCCAGCATAGAAGTCCGACACCTTACCCCTAGACCGCCAGGTCACCGATAACTAGTACAGATCACAGATCAAAGCACATACTCTAGAATACAGATGTTTGGTTCGAATTGTTACGTTAAGTTACGTGGATCGTGATCACACATCTGTTTTCTTAAGTTAACTTCAAGTGAACGTTAAGTTAAAGTTAAGTTGCTCGTGATCCCGGACCAGACTCGCACCGTTAGAGAACTCAAACACACGTGCAACAGTTATAAGAAATATTTAAATATTTTTAGTCAATTTTTTTTAGCACCGCGTTTTATTACCCGTTCAGATTATAAGCTTAGGTACTAACAACGCTAGTGGTTTTTAGGGATTAGAAAGGTGGTATTTAGAAGAAGGGTACCCGCACTTGTGGAGGCAGAGTGAAAAACTATTTGGAGCGTAAGAAACATTCTTAGTACACCCGATCGAGATTCGAACCTCGATCTTCTTGTCATCGGCAGTCTAGTGCAACACGAGAGTAGCGCGTTAGACCACGCGGCTACCGAACCATGTTAGTGTATATTATTATTATTAGAGGAAGTGAACCCGCATTTGCGTGGAGGGAGAGTGGAAAAACATCTAGGAAAACCCACCCCCAGTTCACCCGAACGAGTATTCGAACCTCGATCTCCCCGTCCTCAGCAGTCGAGCTTCAACACGACAAGCGCGTTAGCCAACTACGCCACCGAGGCGGGTCATAGTCTTAATTGTTTGGTCATTTGGTTTAAGACGTCGCACCCACGATATACTGTTCTTGCGATGACGGGGAGATGAGGGTTTCGAATCATGGTCGGATGCACTGAAGGTGTTTTTTCCCCCTTTAAATTTGTTTACACTCTCTCTCTCCCAGCAAATGAGGTCACATTTACTCTAAATTTAATCTTTACTATCCCTTACATATTAACGCTTTTGTACATTTGCTTATAACCGAAGCGATTAATTAAACGCGGTAGAAAACATAAATGAAATAGATCTAAGGAAGTGTAGAAGTGTGTTTCTCTTTCGATGTATACCACTATGCGTCTTACTACCCGTCCGGTTCACACTATCTCTAGGATATGGGGATAGGAAAAGGATAGTTGAAAAGAAATGCACCGGCATTATCCCGGGGGATGTTTGGGAAACCAATTAATGTGGAAACATGGCGATGGTGTGCACGACAGACGGTATTGTTACAGAAACATACGCATAACGTTTTATCTAAATTAATTTTTTCATGTGTTTTATCATAGGAAAATAGTGATAGGATTTTAAAAAAAATCGATCATTTTTCCGCCAGTCACGCCCGTTGGCACCGGACCAAACCCTCTCACCGTTGTATCGGATAAGATGATTATGATGATAATATCTTTATTATTTAATTTTTTATTTGAGGTATTTAACGTGCACTTTTTGAATCGAACTATTATATCAGCGCACGAGAATTTCCTACGAGCGAGGGTGAAAGGACCTACCAATTCTGCCGGGAAATATATTTTCACATACCTTCCAGGTACGTGACATGATCGACATGCGACCAACGGCATTATTTCCCCTCGGATGTAAGTTGTGCTACGGATTTCTATCACCGCAGAATGATCCGACGACCCCAGCCGGGTTTGAAGCCATGAACACTGGATCTTTAAGCGAGAACTTTACCACAAGACCACCGTGGTCGGCTTCATTACACCTCTCAATAGAACTGTCAATATTCTATGTCACTGTTCCATTATTCCCTACCCTCCCCCCTCTTCCTCCGAATGACCCGCTCTATTCGCCTCTAGAGACAAACAATACACAATCAAGTGGTTGAGGGGGAGGGGGTTCGATGGGTTGGGGCCAAGAGGAGGGGGGATACTTTTTATAACAAATGTTGACCTTTTTTTGTTGTAAAATCATCACTTTTAAAATCAAGTATATTTAGTTATTTGATTTTCATCTATCGTGACCTGGTGGTCTAGGGGTAAGGTGTCAGACTTCTGTGCTGGAGGTCCGGAGTTCAATCCTCGGTCCCGGCACAGATTTATCTGATTACCAAACCCTTCCTTCACCTCTGACAAGACAACTTGTGAATGTGGGGAATGTTAGGCCTCCAGCGTGGTTCGGATCCCACGTTAAACTGTAGGTCCTCCATTTCATCTCACAATCACCCTACCATCACACATTAGCGTAAGTGCATATAACCCGAACGGGTAGTAAGACGCGGTGCTAAAAAAAACAAAACAATTAAGGACTCGCTTCGGTGGCCACATGGTCTAAGGTGTTACACTCGCAATAGACCGGACCGCCGATGACGGGGTTAGAGTAACGACCGGGTGTATTAAAGGGTGTTATTATTTTCCCCTAAATTATTTCAAAGCTCTTACTCTACGCAAATGTTGGTACACTTTGTCTTATGCTCAACCTTCCTCATCGCTGACACATTATCATAATCAGTACACATGCGTTTAGGCTAAAAGCGGTGACAAAAAAAATATGTTGCTTTTAATTTTAGAGCTAATGATGAGGAAGGCCCTTTTAGAGGAAATACACCCGCATCAGCGTGAAGAAGAAACTATAAAAATCATTACACGTGGAAAAAGTCCAATTCCTCATGAAATATGCCCGGTCGAGATTGAAACCGGGTCTCTCATTATCGGATTGAGAGATTTAAAGCTCACACCATTGTACCAATGGAATAACATATAAGTGAGACGTGAGTGGCAGGGGAGGGGAGATGGAGGGGGAGGGAGAGAGGAAGGTGTAAAGAAGTACAGTATCTCACTGTAACTGACTGTACTTAGGGCTGTTACACAAATTAGTATAATATTGTGTTAACTCAGTGTTCATAACATTTTGGTGATAGAGTCACCAAATTGAAGTTATGCGCCCTGGGAGCCACCAAATGAAAATTATGCGCACTCGGGGCCACAAAATGAAAATGATGCGCACTCGGGGCCACAGAATGTAGGTTATGCGCACCGGGGGGCCAACGCGTTTCTGAGAGTAAAGGGAAAAGGAGAAGGGTTAACAATAATACAGATTTTTATGCAATTCCAATTTATGACTTTAAAATAAGAATAAAAAATAATTTTTTAGATAAACTATTGAAAAATATATATATAATATCATAGAATTATCTCGAATTAGTAAGTAATAGTTTTTCTTTGTTATTTTTAACATTCGTCATATATATATATATATATATATATATATAAATATTGTTAGTATGTGTTGACTTAAGTTTGGTACAGTTTTATTTTTTATTTGTGACTTGTGTCTACTGAAAAAAGAAATACAGGATAGGATGGATTAAAGGGAATATAATAAGTCAATGTGAAAGAATCATCTTACGTGGATTGGTTTGGGCATGTTGAGAGGATGAGTGTGGATCGGGTGATGAAGCAAATATATGAAGGTAGAGTGTGTAGATCAAAAGGAAGGGGTAGGCCATGTAAGATGTGGATAATAGTGGTGGATGAATGAGTGAAAAATGGAAACATTAGGAGTGTTTAGTATTTATTTCTTTATTTTTTATTATTTTAGTATCAATTTCATTATTGTTTACTTAATTAAATATTTCTTATATTCATTCATTATTAATTTATGTAATTATCACATTTTTCTGTTTACCGCCTTTTCTTCCATTAATTATGTTTTGTAAGGGTGGTACAATCACTCTCTCGTATTTTTAAGCGCGTTTCCTGTTAGCTCGCAAAGTGTTTTACTCAAAGGTGGACATGCGTCACCACCACGGCTCAACTTCTCTGTTTCTCTTAGTGCTTTGCACTCTCTTTCGTTAATTAAAATAAACCCACTCTCATCCTAACTGGTATAAATGTGCGTCTGATCAGAATCCACCCAGATCATCCCATCACAACCCCAGGTAGGCCTACTTGGGTTACTGTTTCACCGGATCTTCAGCATCAGGTAGGCTCTCACCATGTCTACTTACGCACACATTAATTGATTAATTATCTCTCTCAATCAAATTAAAACCAACGAGTTTTAAGAATAAAAGAGCGTGTATGACTCTTGTGTATGGATGTTGTTGAAGCAAAGGGAGTATTCAAGGACAAGGAAGTGAGGATGGGTTAGGTACGGAGTTGTTTTTAGAGCTCTAGGCACAGCTTTGTATGTATGTAATATATGATCGAAATTCTTTAATTCATTATAGTTAATAAAAATCCCTTGGTAGGCCACGACGGACCAGCAGTGGTCCGAGTACCACACCTTGACAAACACCATTAGCTAGCGTGCCGCACAGTTTCACACAGTATGTGCGGTCCCGGTAATGTCAACCCCCTCCAGTTACGAGTCGTGTGACTGTTACAAATGGAGAGCCACGAGTACCCACACTATCCACTTTGACATCGCCTGTCAACACCTTCCATTAACGTCAGTCTGGGGAATTGGCGGGATCCTCTTAACATAATTACCGTCAACACCGTTCCTCCGCCGTTTATAAGCGGTGACATTACTACCTGTGGATCAGATTATTCTCGAACAAAAAGAAGATGTTTCGACTTTTTCTTTTTAATTTTAGAAGAAAAAAAATCTCCCTTGATCACAGACAATTAAGAAACATTATTATTATTATTATTATTACCACCACGTCTTACAGCCCGTTCAGGTTATACGCACTTACGCTAATGTGTAATGGTAGGGTGATTGTGAGATGAAATGGAGGACCTACAGTTTAACGTGGGATCCGAACCACGGTGGAGGCCTGGCATTCCCCACATTCACAAGATGTCTTGTCAGAGGTGAAGGAAGGGTTTGGTAATCAGATAAATCTGTGCCGGGACCGAGGATTGAACCCCGGCCGCCAGTATAGAAGTCTGACACCTTACCCCTAGACCGCCAGGTCACCCACAGAAACAGACTCTCAACATTACGGGGGTTTAGTTGCGCTCCTTTTCCAGCTTCAGTCCTTCAACACCGAGTTTCGCTAGTGTCACTGCTGGGTGATGATAGGACTAGCCGCAGCGATCCTAGTGGTGAAGGACCCAAACTGCCAAAAGGAGCGCAACCATTTTAACCTGGAGGTTGAGGGTCTGGGTATATTATTTGTCTGTGCCCTGGGCTAGTAATTATCGTAATTCAAACTTTATTATGCATATTATAATAAAATGTGTGTGATTATATGCAGCCTATTTCGATATTATTGATTTACTGTGTGGCAGATGCCTAAATACGCATGAAAAGGGTTTATTAGAATTTTGAATATTTCGATTATTTTTTTTAGATATCCCTCAGACTTCAAATAAAAAAGTTTCTACTGTATTTTTCTAGGATAAAAGGCCTCCTAGAACGTTAATAGGAAGTCTGTTTTGGAAGAGCTTTAATTTATTTCGTTGATATTGGCGAGATTGTTGTCATATACTCGATATTTCTGCTGTATGGATTTGAATACAGCGTTAAATCAAACAAATCGGTTCGTTATTTATCGCCATAGTATCCTTAGTAGTTAATTGTGTTTAGAAATGTATCATTAAATATATAAAAAATAAATTTCACCATCACTCGTTTGCTTAACGATGATGTTACTGTCGGTCAAAATAATGAGTTCCCGCGTTTAATGAATTTACATTGTACTCGGCAGTTTTAAAGATATAACGTTGAAACAAACTCGTTGATTCTTAAATAATTATAAAATTAGTCCTACAGTTTCACCCGCCTCGGTGGCGTAGTTGGCTAACGCGCTAGTCGTGTTGAGCTCGACTGCTGAGGACGGGGAGATCGAGGTTCGAATCTTCGAATCTCGGTCGGGTGAACTGAGGGTGGTTTTTCCTAAATGGTTTTCCACTCTCCCTCCACGCAAATGCGGGCTCACTTCCTCTCATTCAACCTTCCCAATTCCTAATCCATTAGCGTAATTAGTACTTAAAAGCGTATAACTCGAACGGGTAGTAAGACGCGGTGCTAATATTATTATTATCCTACAGAGCCACAAAATTATTTTTTATATTTAAGTACTTTTTTGTAAACGTATTTTTTTTATAACTCCTTTACAACTCTTGGCTATTTGTCTTGGTCATCAAAATGTCCTGTAGGAGTTTTCCTGGCAGGAGGTGAAATAAAAAAAGTCCGTGGTAGTATATTTTTATATACAGTAGCCCCATGGTTTCTTTGGTGCTGACTGAGCTCACAGATGACTTCTGACAGTCAACATTTAGGTATATACCTAAATTTTGACTGTTCAGAAGTGAAAGCTGCTAAACACATGTTTTTTGCAGATCATATGGTTCGGCGTAGGGATACATAATTTGGTCTGGTAACTTTTCAAAGCCGTCAGCTGTCAGTCAGAACCAAAGAGACCATGGGGCTACTGTAGAATAGGAAACCATAAAAAATAAGTCAATGTTTTCAAGGCGCAAATATTAAAAATGACTGTGTAAACTCGTTATAGGAAGAGGGAAAGGTTTGTCAGCACATAGACAAGAGTCCTCTCAGTGTGAACTTATCATTTTCTTCTCTCTTTTTCTATTTTGTACATTGGTGTCTAGTTGTATTAGTGCTTAGACTGCTTAGGTGCGTCGAGTTAAGATGCAGCCCGCTTTGTAAATATTCTCGAAATCTCCAAGTGGGCAAAGTCGTTTAGAGATACACTGTTTGTTTAACATACCACCTACTCCCATGAAATTAAAAGCACTTAACCAAAATTATTTTGACCTTTGTAAAGGTGTAAAAGGGGGAACAATGGAGGGGGAAGAGGGTGGGAGAAAAATAAGAGGGTAGGGTGGTAGTCGGGTCAGGTTTGGGAAGAGTATTATTCATTGTTTGTCATGCAAATAATGGTAGCTAATTATTAATAACTGCTATGTCGTTTGTTTTCGTGTAAAAAAAGATTCTGCTTTTACATCTTCTTGCAATAAGGTCCTATGTGCTTGCTTTCAGTATACATATTTCGGGAGATCGGGGTTCGTATTCCTATCAGGTATACCGAGGGTGATTTTTACTAAATGGTATTACTTATGAAATTCTTCCTTCATCATCCCTACCACATATAGTAATTATCATATATGCGTATAACCTGAACAGGTAGAAAGAAGCATCGATAAAAAAGATATAAACATTATGTAAAAGTTCTTAACCCAATTGAAAAAAGAGTTTCAAAATGAACTTGTCGAGGAACTAAAATGTATAGAAATAAAAAGGATATTTCTATGCGTGCGAGTTGAATATGATTCATCAAACTGTACCCTAGACGCCACTTCTTAACCTGATTGCACCGAGAACGATAGGAGTTAAAAGTCACCCAACTCACTCTAACTGTATCAGAGAAGCTGGTGGGAAAATTTGCATTCATAAACTCGCTATTCAACGACTCGCGCAATTAAAACCTTTCCAAAAGTTCACATGACGTCATCGTTATTTAGTATTTTAATAATGTCACTTTAATTATTTGCTCTGTTTCTGAATGTCAGCATTTATACCGACAAGGATACGGACGAGGAGGTGGAATTCAAACAGAATTTGCGTTGAGAGAGATTGATAAAGAGGAAGTAAGGGAGAGGGAGGGGGAGGGAGGGATAGATGGAGTGGGGGAGAGAGGGAGAAGGATTGAGAAAGAGGGAGTGAGGGATGGGAAGGAGAGAGAGGGAGAGATAGAAGGAATGAAAGAAACAGGGAAGGAAATAGAAGGAAAGAAAGATATGGGATAGAGATAGAAAGAAAGAGGATATAAAGGAGGGAGAGATGGTTTTATTAAAATGTAATCTTAGCACAACATTTGATCGTCAATATCCCAGCTACCTATGCAACCCTCTTTGTTACTTTAAAAAAAAAATCCAGCACCATTCGACTTACTCGGGAAATCTTTCAGAACGAACTAAAAACTAAATGAGTGGGGAAGTCGAGGACTTACTGCGTATTTCCTAAAAGAAAAAAAAATACTTCCTACCAGAATCCTATTAAACAGGTCCACGTGTTTCAGACGCTTTTACCAAGCGTCTCTTTTTCTCTCTACTAAAGGCGGAGAAGGGGGGACGCCCGGCGTCTAGGGTGACTCTTAGCGCCGGCGTCCGTCAATCACGGACAGGGTCTGTAATGAAATTGGGTGAGCTTTGTCGGTAGAAGCAGCCGGGTGGAGAAAAGCTTCTTAAAGGGTTGATAGTAGAGGGGTGAGAGGTGTGGAGTAGGGCTTAGAGGGGAGGAAATAGGGCTTTTATAGGGTTCTGTTAGATCCCTCCCTCCCGTACACTCGCAACATGAAAACTATAGGGATCTTGGTACGGTCAGTTATTTGTAGCCGCGTCTCACTACACATTCGGGCTAAACCCATGTGTAATAATCACAACCCTCTTCGGTGGCTGCGTGGTCTAAGGCGCTACTCTCGCAGTAGACTAAACCTAACGATGGCGGGTAGACCAAGGTTCGAGTCTCAGTCAGATGTACCGAAAGGGTGGTTTTTCCTAAATGGTTTCACTCTTTTTTTCCACGAAAATGCGTGTACACTTCTTATAAATATATAACCTTATCTCTAAAACCGTTAGAGTAATTAGTAGATAAGCGTATAGACCAAACGGGTAGTAAGACGGTGTGGTAAAAATATAATTAAGCCTATGTGTTAAGTAGGAGACGAGTGGATTTAGATGAGGTGCACCCACATCTGCGTGTAAGTAAGAGTAGAAAACCGTTTAGGAATTAAAATACAAAATGCATCCTTGGTTCATCAGACTGTGTTTTGAACCTCGAACTCCCCTGTCATCAACAGTCCAGTCCATTAGGAAAATGACGCCTCAGAGCGTTATGAATATTGAAGGACTCCCTCTGTTGCCCAATTGGGGCCTCTTTCCGCTACACCGCACATAAGTCAGAGATTTTCCGCAGAGTAACCACGAGTTCAAGGGGCAAGTGACGCTACAACGAGCAGCCCGGGAAAACCCCCGCGTATACGCATTCACCCGTATCCGAAAGTAGGATGAACCCTTGCATTTGGTGTTCACCGCGTGAGGGAGGTGGGATTCAGCCATACAGATCGACAGAATGTCTTTAACTTACGTTGCCCGGCGGGGACCTCGTGGATGTACCCACCCCGACTCTTCTAAAGAACCGCCTCCGTAGATTGAATTTACGCCGAAAGAGAGCAATCAATTCTGAATTTGATTTAAATTTCGAATAGTTTAGACAGGGTTCACAAAAAAAAAGAGCAAGTCTGAACCTGTATAACTCTCTAATCCTTCCCTTCCCAAAAAATAACATTGCCAGCAAAAATTTCCCCAAATATTACAAGCCCTATCCTACCACACCAACCACCTAAGCATCCTACCATCTTACCACTTAGCCTCGAAGATCTGAAAAGAAACGGTTAAACATCTTACCCTACGTTAACTTACAATCTTCTTTTCTTCTCCTTACCGACCACCGTGGCGTACTTCAGGAAGTACGCGCAGTTCCTGGCGTTCCTCAACAACTCCATTCTCGAAAGCTTCTCTCTCTCCTCACTTACCTCCAATTCCAGAATCCTTCTCTTCCTCTCGTAGCACTCACAAGTCAGCAGAATATGTCCCGCATATTCGTTCGCACCACATGCCAGCGGCCCGGGTTCTCCTTCAGACGAAAGCCATGAGGCTTCCAGTTGAAGTTGCCATACCCGGTGACTCATTATTAGCACCGCGTCTTACTACCCGTTCGGGATATACGCACTTACGCTAATGTGTAATGGGTACGGTGATTGTGAGATGAAATGAAGGACCTACAGTTTAACGTGGGATCCGAACCATGGTGGGAGGCCTGGCATTCCTCACATTCACAAGATGTCTTGTCAGAGGTGAAGGAAGGGTTTGGCAATCAAATAAATATCTGCCGGGACCGAGGATTGAACCCCGGACCCCGAACACAGAAGTCTGACACCTTACCCCTGGACCGCCAGGTCACCAAAACATGCCCGGTGAAGAACTACGTGGCGTAGTGTTGGTGAGCACCCCCTCATTCTCTATACTTTCATACACAGAAGGTAGATACTTAAAAGTTGCCCTGCCTTTCACTGATGCATCCCATCTCACCTGCCAAACCACGAGAGAGTCAATCTTTTACTCATCAGGGTCCAATCCGTTCCTCTTCGCCCAGTAGCGTCCGACCCTCTCCCTTACCAATAGTTTGATCAGAATCACTCCTATAACAACGGCCAAAGCATCATGAGAGACCGTGCTATAGGCCTTGGTCACTGCTAAAATTTCAAAACGCTGTGCCAAGAGAAGGATGATTCTGCTGCGTTGGACCTCCATCCGATGCTGCCAGACCACGCATCCGTACGTGAGCAACGACTCCACCAGGACCTTGTACATCTTCCTAAGAGTCAGGAAGTCAGTTGGCCCTTGAAATTCTGATTAGTCTTCCGAATGCAGCCTTGGCAATTACAGCCACCATCCTAAAATTATCATAAAAAGACAAACCCTCATGCAACAACACACCAAGATACATGTACACCCTTACGTATCGAACGGGAACCCCATCCATACGAACGGTAAGGTCTCATCACCGAGTGTCTCCCCTTGAGCAGCGCCCTCCTGGTCTTCTCCCTTGAAAAGGCGGACAGCGCCTCCCAGCCCCAGGCGAACACCGTCTCAATGGCATGCCAAGCCTTGATCTCCTATTCCTAAAGTAATCCCTGATTACAGTATACAGATTCCGTGGGAATCCTACTCTTATCAGCTTCTCCAAGATCTCAGGCCAATAAGCGTTGTCGTAGGCACCAGCGATGTCAAGGTAGATGACTAGCCTGAATATAGCTCCAAAGCTTTGAAGCTAGTAGCTTATCCATGACCTTACCCAGCACGTTGAGCAAAGTCAACGTCCGGTAAGACTTTGGGTCCGCAGGGTCCCAATCTGGAGACTTTAGCAGGATCCTCAGCTCTCCGGCCTTTAACGGGTCGGGGAAGAAAACCTCCATCACCATCTGGTTGGCAATCGCCAGCAGATACTCGGAGATGCAGCTCTAGGACTTCACTATCTGGGCAGATGGTAGATCCAAACCAAGTGCCTTCTTGTTATGGCAACTTCTGACTGCGTCGTGTAGCTCCTCCTTCGTGAACATAGGAGCGTCCACTCCAGCGTAATCCTCCATCACCTCCAAACTCGGAGCCCGATGTCTTTCCGTGTCCCTGGCGGGGTCATCGTCTAAAACAATGACCCTTAGCACCGTCCTCGCAGTGTCAGCGGCATCCTCTGTAACAAGACCATCAACTCTCGGCCCAGCCACGACCTGAACATGTCGTGCCTTACCCATCGTGAGCTTGTAAGCCAAGCACCAAGGGTCCCGGTTACCTGTGCTGGAGACGAATCCTCTCCAGTAGTTCTCCTTGGCCCTCCTCCTAAACCACACCTAGTCGTTCCTCACCTTGGCGTAGAGAAGACCCACCTCCTCACTGTCCCGTCTCCTTCTGCACGCACGAACGACCTCCAACCTCCTCCTACTCTCCAGCTCCTGATTCCACTATCTGGTCCTCTTCTCCCGTCTACTTTGCCGTGGAATCGAGTGGTCGCAGGCTCTCTCCATGTGTTACACCCTCTCTACGACTTGTTATTACCTCGACCATTATAAGGTAATAAAGGGAGAGGATATAAACTACATAGAATAGATATAAAAAAAAGGAATCTATAAAAATACGTAAATTCAACAAAGAGTAATTTTATTCAATAAATGACAAAAGCGCAGATGACAATAAATGGTCTCATTATATCATAATGAGTTCTGTTGGAAATCATACTCGAAGTAAACAACTTTACAACTTTAAGTTGTGCAAGTATTTAACCAAAAAGGAAACATGATATCTATCACAAAATGGATAGATCAGTCTATATGAGACAAAACTACAGAGTAATTATTTATATGTAACACAAA
>CABEEJ010001352.1:36665-48060 GCA_901482245.1 Timema douglasi | reverse complement strand
AATGGAATGGTCGCGGTGTAGGAGGGGGAGGGTGTGGGAGGGTAGTGGCGTGCGTAACTTGACTGAAAACCTTCCTCCCCATGATGTAATTCTATAGCAAGCGACGTTCACCTTATAAAATTGTCCTTAACGACCTCTGTAGAGCCAGTATCGATGACACCGTCCTGAGATCCAGGGGTGAAGGTAGGGAGGGGAAGAAAACATGGCCCCGTTATTAGATCTTAAGGAAGAGTTATGGCGATGGATCGACTTAATGTCCGCGAGTACAATCGAGATGGCTTTTTTTTTTATCTACTCTTAAGAGTATTAGAAGGATGGGGTGGTTCGTTAAGCACGCAGCGGTAAGTTGCGCAGAGTCCGTCTGACGGTCGATTAAACCGAGATGTGGGCTACAAGAGTACTCTCGAACATACAACGGGTTGTTTCTTGTACTTTAAATATGACAACGGGGGAATCGGGATGAGTCTAAATATTATTTAATTTTTTAAATATACCCCCCCCCCGCTTTTTGTCATTTTCCAAAATAAAGTAAACTTATTTCTCCGGTGTTAATTCAAATTCTATACAGTATAATGTATGACAGAAACACGCAACACATTGCGACCTGAGTTAGGTGTCATCCGCGGGATGGGATGCAGGGGCAGTGTTTGTGCCGTTTTAATAGCAAAACTTTTTTTTGGGGGGGGGGACAAAATAAATCAAATATTTCTCCGGAAGAAACATAAGAGTTTAATTATCTCCACATATTGATATCAACAGTTGTTGAATGTTTATCAAGAGTGTCCTGGAATTTAATGACAACTTTTTCTCTTCATTTAAAAAGTTTCTCATCTAATACCGCTATGCTCATGACAGATATTCAACAACTGTTGATATCACCGTGTGAAGAAAATTAAACTTTAGGTTTCTACTAGAGCAATATTTTATTTATTTTGGCAAAACAAATGTTTTGATATTAAAACCTGCAAAAAGAATTACCTTTTCTCGCGTCCCCTACATCCATAACTTAAGATGTATGTTGCCTAGACTATATGCATTTTAATTACATTAAAAGGGTAGATCATTAATCTTAAATTCAGAAAATAATATAATCGCATTTTAGTAGAAGGAGAAACCATCGAGAAAAATTCCCTCTCAGTACACACAGCCTGGATTCGAACCTCGATATGAGAAAATTAAACTAGACAAGCCAAATATTTAGTTCAAGTGTTCAAGATGAACATGAAAACAGGATGAATTGATTTATTTTACCAAATCAACAATTTTAGATCGTAAATTAAAATATTTCATATTTAAAGAAATATGTTTGATTTAAAATACAGTATATATTTATTATAATCAATATTTTATGGGGAAAGAAGTGTATAAACATATTTTTGAGCAAATACAGGATGATGCAACAGAGTATCCCGAAAGTTAAGCATTTAAAAAAAAAATTGTTTTGAACAAAAGTTGTTTGTTTCTTAGGAGGGAAGAGAACAGCACTAATTATTTTTAATTTGTGAATGTCTTCAAGGCTGCTTCAAGGTCGAATTTGGTTTCTAAATTAAATTATGTTTTTGTTAACGGAATTTTATTATATAGAAATAAAAAACCTACAACTTTTCCCTGCAATTTTATTTAAATTTAACGTCCATTTTTGAAAATATTTTAACTCGTACTTTTACAACCATTTTTATTCAAGAACATTTATACTGCATTATGTTAAATTTAATATTATTTATGAAATTACTTTAATAAATGATTTAAAAAATTCATTAACATTGATACAATTTTAATGTAATAAACCGTTCTTGAATAAAAATTGCTACATAAAATACAAGTTAATTATCTTGAAAATTTAATTTCAACTGTATAAAAGTTTTAAGCAACATTTTTGTTGTTGTTTAAAATAATTATTGATTTTCACTTTAAAAAAAAACAAAGTTGACTTTTAAATAACTTTTAAGACTTCCATCAAATCAAAAATAACTAGTGGTTACCCCCCTTCCCCCTAGCTCACCCTCCACTTACACAATTAATAAACCTTTTTCGGAAATTTAGAATAATTCATATCTTCTGTACAAAATTAAATTTCGATCATTTAGTTAAAGACGACATTGCTAACGTCTTTCATACAGTGCACTATTTATGTTTTAAAATATTGTGACCATTAAGAAGTTTATTTTTTTTACAACGATGAAGATTTCAAGTAATATTGTTTCTTATGAATTTATAAATAATGTTTCATTTTGGTACACTTTTACATTATTTATGTATTGTTCATGAGTTTACAAAAATATGAAAGTTAAACTATTGCAAACAACTAGAAATCGTTTAAGTAGTTCATATTATTTAGAATTATTTTTAACTTTATTTTATTTATATCAAGTGTTTTATAATGGATGCTTCTAATTTCTCCTTGTCAATCAACATATATAATTTAAGATACATATAAAGTTAATTAAATAATAAAAGTGGTCTTGATACTATAATATTTAGCACCGCGTCTTACTACCCGTTCGGGTTATACGCTTTTTAAGTACTAATTACTCTAAAGGATTGGGAATTGGGAAGGTTGAATTAGTGGAAGTGAACCCGCATGTGCGTGGAGGGAGAGTGGAAAACTATTTAGGAAACCCCCCCCCCCAGTTCACCCGACCGAGATTCGAACCTCGATCTCCCCGTCCTCAGCAGTCGAGCTCAACACGACAAGCGCGTTAGACAACTACGCCACCGAGGCGGGTGATACTATAATAATACATTATGCCCTATAAATAAAAGAAGACCCAATTAGATAATTTAGTATTAGACTCTTTCTTGTCAAAATTTTCTTGCTAGTGTGGTGTAACTGTAATGATATCACGGATGAAGAATTTTGAGATAAAACTTAAAGGAGAAATGTACAACAAGTCCTTTAAACCTCCCACTTAAGTTAGTTAAATTATCAAACTTTACATTGAGATTCAAGGAAGGGATATATATATATATATATATGAATACTTGAGTTTGTAGAGAATTACAACATTTCTAAATAAAAAAAACCTAATAAGGAAAAAGAGTTAGAGAAATGAAACTAATTTATATCTTTTTTTTATTATTTTCTTTGTAAACATTTCAAACAACAGTTTTTTAAAAAAAGACTTATTATATTGAAATGGGGAAATGTTTGAAACATAATTCGACAAAAAGATCTAGTCACAATAACACCACTATCTGGAATTTATATAATTTTAATATGGTCGCATTTCATAAATGGACTACTGTTTTTTTGTATATTAAAAAAATAGATTTTATGAAGAATATTTCATAAAAGATAGAGAGAGACATAACGTTTGTTGAAATATATTACCATATTTTATAGCACCCATTTTAATAAATGTTTAGTAAGGCATTCATATATTTAATATAATGTAGCTCATCCTTATTAAAGATATAGATTTTCTTTTCCTTAACAGGGGATGAGGAAGGCTGAATATATAAAAAGTGTACCCACATTTGCGTGGTAGAAAACCATCTTAAGTGCACCATACAAGGACTTTGAACCCCGATTTCACGGGCATCGGCAATCTAGTCTATAACGAGAATGACGCCTTAGACCGTTCGGCCACTGAAGTGGGGTTTTAGATATTAATTAGGAATAAAATATAATTTACAAATGGCTGGAAACACATTTAATAGCATATTCTCCGTTCTAAAGTGACGAAACAAATATATGAAGGTAGAGTGTGTGGATCAAAAGTAAGGTGTAGGCCATGTAAGACGGGGTTAAATGTTGTAGACGAATGTGTGAAAGAGAGAAACAACAAGAGTTTTAAGAATAAAGGACCTTGTATGCCTTGGTGTATGGATGTTATTATTATTATCACCGCGTCTTACTACCCGTTCGGGTTATACACACTTACGCTAATGTGTAATGGTAGGGTGATTGTGAGATGAAATGGAGGACCTACAGTTTAACGTGGAATCCGAACCACGGTGGAGGCCTGGCATTCCACACATTCACAAGTTGTGATTAATACACGTCTTGTCAGAAGTGAAGGAAGGGTTTGGTAATCAGATAAATCTGTGCCGGGACCGAGGATTGAACCCCGGCCGCCCGCATAGAAGTCTGACACCTTACCCTTAGACCGCCAGGTCACCATGTATGGATGTTGTTGAAACGAAGGGAGTATGCAAGGGCAGGGAAGTGTGGAGAAAGTTAGTGAGGATGGATTTAGTACGGAGTTTTTTCTTTGAACTACATGCACAGCTGCTTGCCTACCCCGTAAGGGGAGAGCATGATTAGGAATGTAGGTAGGTATGCCTTAGCGCTTGTGAATAAGAAATAAGTTGAACTATTTTGTTTTTGTTTTTTCAATTCTTATTAACTGAGTTGATTTTTTTCTTATTTTTATCAAATTGGTCTGATTGTCAGAGGTGAAGGAAGGGTTTGGTAATCAGATAAATCTGTGCCGGGACCGAGGATTGAACCCTGGACCCCTAGCACAGAAGTCCGACACCTTACCAGGCCACCCAACACCTTGTATCATATCATATGATAAACATGGCAATATTTATTGAAAATTCCCACCCCTAGCAGTGAGATGAACTTTTATGTGTCTCTCAGAGGTGTTTTATTTTATTCGCGTGCCACTAGCATGTCTTTGAGTAAATATAAATTTACCACACACACACAGAAATGAAGTAATTATTATAAAATGCAAAAAATAAAAATGTAGAATGAATCTATTGGATAGACATAGGGTGAATCAACAACCTCAAAACTTCGAACTAAAAATAAAACTACACTTTTATTTTATTTAGAACGCAATAAAGTCATTAATATGGCTTCTCATGTTGAGATTTTATAAATCGTACAATCAATCCAGATTAATGTCCGTGGGGGGTACTTCTACAAACTAAAGGACCCTCCGGCTCTATTCCAATCGGGCGTTGTGCTGCCACTGGCGTGTCATGGAATGTTGCCAGAGTAAGTAGAGCCTTTTTTTTTTAGCATGCGCCTTATTACTCATTCAGGTTATCCAAGTATGTACTAATTAAGATGATGTGTACGCTTGAATTTAAGGAAAGTGTACCCTCATTTGCTTGGAGGGAGAAATAGTGTAAAAACTATTTATATAATAAAACACTCATACCGAAATTCTAACCCTAATCATCAGAAGCTCGGTTTATTGACGCAATGGATTATTCGACCATCGAGGCGTGTCAGAGCGTTTTAAACTGGACCTATAGTATGTTCTCATCTACTGGCTAGTCCATTTGACCACTCATACACAGGGTCTATGCCTTATTCACCGCTGCCATTTGCGCCCATTCACAGAAAGCATGAAATTTCCCCATTTATATCTTGACCAAATTTCTCTATTTCTATCCGATAGTCATTTCCTAATCATCTCCTAACTATATACATTTTGGTATCACTAGGGGAGAGTTTTTATTTTTATAATGGCATAAAGATTTGTTAATTATACCTTCCTGTACTTTTACTGGGGTGTGGGTGACCTGGTGGTCTAGTTGTAAGGTGTCAAGACTTCCATGCTCGGGGGTCCGGGGTTCAATCCTCGGTCCCAGCACAGATTTATCTGATTACCAAACCCTTCCTTCACCTCTGACAAGACATCTTGTGAATGTGTGGAATGCCAGGCCTCCACCGTGGTTCGGATCCTACGTTAAACTGTAGGTCCTCCATTTCATCTCACAATCACCCTACCATTACACATTAGCGTAAGTGCGTATAGCCCGAACGGGTAGTAAGACGCGGTGCTAATAATAATAATAATAATAATGGCACTGGCGGATATGTTACAGTCGTCTGAGGTCGGGACACCTGTAGGGGCTGTTACTTCCTCCCGATGAGATTATAATGATGATGATGATTATGTAAGGCCAGTATACCTATTCAAAATAGTTGGACGGGTAGTAAGGCGCGGTGCTAAAAGAAAAGGTTGAACAAAAACCGTCATACCGTTTCAGATCTGTTGCCAGGGACACAGAGTAGGGACACAAATAATATTAAGATATATTGCCAGGGACACAAATAATGGTAGGATCTGTTGCCAGGGACACAAAGTAGGGACACAAATAATGATAAAAAAAATTTTTTCGGGTTAATCGAAATCTCAACAACTAAAATGTTCACCATTACAATACTTTCTCTTGCTATGACAAAGTAAAAAACTATTTTAATGAGAAACACGGGTTTAAGGCTAGAGATGGTTCATTGTCTACTAGCTCAGAGTCAGGCACGCGAACCGTCACCCCTCCCCTCCCCCCTGGGGGATACGCCGAGAACTAAGCTGCAGTCTGCCGTAACCCGGGGGAGCCGTAATCTTGTTGGCGGAAACGTTTTACGGGCCGTATTGGAATTACTTTAAGGATTCTCGCATGCGATCTCATTAATACTAATTGTATTTCAAGCGTCTCGACGACATAATTAGAATTTATATACCCCCTTACCCTCCTATTCATGTGACTTCCCCTCCTCTGCCTAACAATATATATACATGTACATTTCTTTGAGACCACAAAGTTTTTTTTTATTTATATTTAGCACCGCGTCTTACTAACCGTTCGGATTATACGCTTAAGTACATATTACGCTAATGAATTAGAAATTGGGGAGGTTGAATTTGGAGGAAGTGAACCCGCATCTTTGTGAAGGGAGAATGGAAAACAATTAAAAAAAAAAACCCACCCCCAATTCACCAAACCGAGATTCGAATCTCGATCTCCCCGTCCTTGGCAGTCTAGCTCAACACGACTAGCGCGTTAGCTAGCTACGCCACCGAAGCGGGCCATGATGAAGTTATATAGTCGCAGAGTATGCGCGCCCACACGCATGAAGTCTGTTCTTCATTGTTTATTTACAAAGGGTCAGCCTAATTTCACGTTTTGTATCACAATTTAAACTAATAAAGGATTAATATCTAAACATAGTTTAAGATTAAAATATAATCAAACTTGTCTGAAATAAAAAGTGTACTCTTTTTTTTTATAAGACCCTTAGTATGAAAAATTGAATTGTAGCGTTGGGTGTATGGTACTAGCAATACCATCCTGTGTTAAGTCGGTTTGTAGGTTGTGTAAAAACATGTCTTTAGAAAGTCCACATTAAATGTCTGATAAATATAAATAAATTTAGAGTATAGTTATCTTTTAAATTTATTTATTAGCTAACCTCTAATAATAAAAGTTTAGTCTAACTCTTTGAGGTGTATTTGTTTACAACCCCAAATCATTAAGTTATCAAATAAAAAATATAAAAACATTTCTAAAATTACCTACATATTACTAAACCGCTTTCCCCTTCCGTTCTGTGTTTTTCAGAGCATTTACAACGACCTCCCCCTATTTCTTTACTTGGTGCGGATAAGAAGTAAAAGAAAATTTAAGATTAAATCTCATAATTAGAAGAAATCTGATCCCTCTTTCCTCGGTCTGTCATTTGTTTGTCGGCTGTAAAGAAACGTGAGATAAAGATTTACTGTACGTACAGTATATGATACACCAACTGTTTGTAGCAGGTTGTCTTGGAGGTAAAGTGTCGAGAATGTGCATTAAAATTATGTTTTTAAAAGAAATACTTTTATACATACAAATAAAAACAGATGTGTGTATACATGTGTCTGTGAAAGTATTAAAAAAACACATAAATACTAACGCACACGCTTTAATTAACTCTCACATCTAAATATGTATACATGTAAAAATATATATGCAAATAAATGTTTTATATACAAATAAATATATATTACATACTCGCTTTGCTCTTTGGGGCTCCGCCCGCAAACCCCAGGTGAGTTTTCTTTCCAAGTGGATGTAAATTAATGTAATTCCAGCGTTGTTTTGAACGTAACAACTTTAAGTTACCGGTAATGTATTGTGTATACCGCACCAACTTTAAAGTTGCTACGCCATTTTGATTTTTTTTTCGAGGGTTATTTTTTTAATTTTTTTTTGTTGTAATTTTCCCGTCGGTTACAGGCTAGAAGCCATAAGTTTGCCAAATTTCAAGTTTATACAGTAACCCCATGGCTTCTTTGGTGCTGACTGACAGCTTTAAAAAGTCACAAGACCAAATTATGTATCCCTACGCCGAACCAGATGATCTTCAAAAACATATGTTTAGCATCTGTCACTTTTGACAGTCAAAATTTTAGGTATACACCTAAATGTTGACTGTCAGAAGTCAGCTGTGAGCTGTCAGTCAGCACCAAAGAAGCCATGGGGCTACTGTAGCTCATCTGTAAGTGGGTAAACATTAATGTCAGTTAGTGAGTCAGCCATGTGGCTTTATAGTAGTATAATACATATATAAATATATATTATGTTAAAAAAACGCTTTCACACAGACATATATATACGCACGTGAAAATCTTCCCTCTCCAAAGATGCAAATAATTCTAAGAGACGGTTTTCAAACATCTGAAGTCAAACTAAAAGATATAACTTAATTTGTGACCCAATCGATGTATTATGATTATGAAGTTATAAAATTATAATAGATATTAGAATGAGTTGTACTAAACATTAGACAAGTTTAAGAAGTATCCAAAATATCATTAATTAATTTATATCGTGAAGAATGACAGTCAAAACATATTAAAATAACGTTTTGAAACAAAAAAAAGCCTTATTAAAATTAGGACATTTAATTCAAGAGTATCAGACTCATGAATTAATGATAATATAATAATTATAGATAGCTTTATAATCAAATATATTATTCACTTAGTAATTTAATTGTAATAGAGGGTGACCTGGTGGTATAGGGGTTAAGGTGTCAGACTTCTATGCTGGCGGCCGGGGTTCAATCCTCGGTCCCAGCAAAGATTTATCTGATTACCAAACCCTTCCTTCACCTCTGACAAGACATCTTGTGAATGTGAGGAATGCCAGGCCTCCACCGTGGTTCGGATTCTACGTTAAACTGTAGGTCCTCCATTTCATCTCACAATCACCCTACCATTACACATTAGTGTAAGTGCGTGTAACCCGAACGGGTAGCAAGACGCGGAGCTAATAATAATAATAATAATAATAATAATAATAATAATAATTGTAATATAAATTAATGAGTATTAGGATTTTATTTGCAAAATTAAAGTTTAAATTATTTAATTATAATGAAATATAGTAAAAAAATAATAATTGTAGTCTACTAATTTATGATGCGTTGCAATAAATCCCTTTCTCCTTGCGATGGTCCTGTGTGAGCAGTCCCCATTTGACGACTAATTACGATGTAGTTCTACATCATTCTCAGGTGTTTAATAAAGAAACACACACATGATGTCGTTAGATTGGAGTGTAAAATATAGCTTGTAATTGAAAAATATGGATAACAAAACAAAATTGAGAGTTAAGAAATTATTACAAAACTGCAATAAAAGATACAGCACTGAAAAGTTGTCGAATGTATCTCTCAGGCCCGCAAATTGATATACCAAAAGGTAAAAAAAACCCACTAAAAACATACCTTCCATTAATATAATACTGGTTGCGCCACTGACACTAAAACCCAGCGGCTGTGTTTGATTGCGAGAGCTGTATGACCTTTCCTCTGAAACAAAAGGGAAGTAACTAGGAGGAAGGATATAATATTGTGAACCAACATTTGGCGTGTTTGCGTGACATTTCGGCTTCAAGCGCGGGAATATGTAGTGCGTCGTCATGTCAACAGATGGAGACGTCACCAAAAGATTATCACCATGACAGTGGCGTGGGGTGTGTTGACAGGGGTAGGTTGAAACTGTACGCGTGAATTGTTCGTTAGAACATCCATAGTTCCGGTAGCAACGGAAATACAAGGGTTTTAATGAACATTCTAATTTAATAATAATAATAATAATAATATAGGGCAATACAATGTTGTAGAAACATTAAACCAAAGATCGTGAATGAAATAATATATTATTATTATTAGCACCGCGTCTTACTACCCGTTCGGGTTATACGCACTTACACTAATGTGTAATGGTAGGGTGATTGTGAGATGAAATGGAGGACCTAGAGTTTATCGTGGGATCCGAACCACGGTGGAGGCCTGGCATTCTCACACAGTCACAAGTTGTGATTAATACACGTCTTGTCAGAGGTGAAGGAAGGGTTTGGTGATGAGATAAATCTGTGCCGGGACCGAGGATTGAGCCCCGGACCTCCAGCACGGAAGTCTGACACCTTACCCCCTAGACCACCAGGTCAGCAAAATAATATACACTGTTAATTACCCAATGGCATTATGAACTTGGAACACTGTTATAAGAAAATGTGAAAGAAGAGAAACATCTTTGAACACCAAAGAGCATAAGAATCAAAATCATTTTCAAAGACTTAAATAAAAAATTATGTGTATTTGCTTATAGCTCAGAAATTATTGGTTTGGTAAAAATATTTTTCATTTAAAAGATTTGTATATTTAATAGTACTACATTTTTACAATGATAAGTTATTTAGTATCTCAAAATAGTTGTGGAGAAATTATGAAAATTGGAAAATGTCGACGGAAATTATTAGTATTTTTTGGACCAGGTAAAAAGTTTAAATTTTGAGTCTAAAGGATTTTAATCCAACCACGATTCGAGTGGAAGTTTGTTCCTATAGTGATTAAATAAAAAGGTTACAAACCTAGATCTAACCTTTCCTCTATCAAATAAAGCCACGTTTTGTTTGATAGGGTCAAAACGGAAAACTAATAGATAATGCGGGATTGTTTGATAGAGTTTCATGTAATCTAGCACATATTTTTTTAAAGACAATTTAAACTTTTTAACTGGCCAGAACTTTCCCTTATATTTCGGTGGAAATAATATTTAAAAAAATATACAACCAGATTATCCGGGGCTTAGCTAATAGTCCTCAAAGCTTATAAGTGTTCTGCCACGCAAACCTCTTTGTGGATGATATAAAAATTAAAAGTAGTGCTATGTTACAACCAAAACCTTGTCTTCAACTTTTTTTTCGCCTTTATTAAAGTACCTTCCCAAATCCCTATGTATTATAATGTATTTAAAAAATGTTATTTTACTATGAAATACATTTTATAAACTTACTCTCTCGCGAATATACAGATAATAAATTGGTAATCCTTCCAAATCCACATCCTTTGAACTCTTTACTCTTTTTATAAAAATAATAATAATAAAAATGAAGCTCTTATGGATATTATTTTTATCATTCCGTAATAATAATCTCTCTCTTTTTTTTTATGCATCATATATTCTTGGCTCATCATCAGAACGGAACAAACTATTTCCCCGCCAAGTTCAAGGCTCCTGCGACCATCAATTTTGAATTCTTAAAGGGGTATTGTTGAGTTTTATTTTTTGGGAGTGAAGGGAATATAGATTGAATATTATCACCCTCGACGTTAGTTCTTGTCCGACTCTGTTTGCTACTGAATCTTCAAAAACAC